>JACRUU010000033.1:1077866-1110601 GCA_030449085.1 Kryptopterus vitreolus | reverse complement strand
GTGGGTGGAGAGGAAGACAGCCTCAGAGAGTCCAAAGAAACCTCAGTGCAAATTCTCCAATAGTGTGCTGGGGATGCGGACAGATGGGACATAACAGAGCTGTGTGTCCTACACATCCATGGCAACAGCCTCCTGTTGGTGGGATGGAAGGAAGGTGGCAGCATCCTTGTCAAGGTCAAGGCCCAGTAAACCCTGGGGGGAGGCAAAACATGGTTATTAGGGATGCCCAGAGAATCCTATTGGGGAGAACCAGTTACCGATCATAACTACTAATGCTGAACAAGAACCCATGTTACATATTGAAGTAGATGGAAAAAGGACACCTATGTTAATAGACACAGGAGCGGTTTATACATGTTTAAATTCCAATTATGCCTCACATCTCTCCATGTCTCGGAAATTTGCAAAGACGGTAGGATTCTCGGGACAGAAACAGCTTATTCCTATGACTGCTCCAGTTTGTCTACAAAGTAATAACAAAAGTGTGACTTTACCGGTTTTAGTTTCAAATCAGACACCTGTTAATTTGTTAGGGAGAGATGCATTGTGTAAATTAGGGTTACAAATATGGTGCTCTCCAGAAGGTGTATATGTAGATATGAAAGGGGTAAGAAACCAGATGATGATTACTGAGCCAAAAGCAAATGTCTACTGGATAGGTTAGATAGGAAGTGATGTCAGCCTGGTAATCAATAAATGGGGGAAGTTTATTGAAGCACAGATTCCTGAAGCATGTTTACCATCTTCTGGGTTCACTGTACAATGATTTATGACACAACCAAAGACAGCAGCCTAGAAAAGATGAGGCAAGAAGAAACAACAGGACAAAAAGTTGAACTGATCACACAGTACATCATTATAGGTAAGGAAGGGGCAGCTATGAATCTAGAAAGGTGTGATTTTGTGAACAGGTGGTTTGATGTAGCCGAATCCGTTCCTCATGTAACTTTATATGTTGGAAAAGAGTGGCAGTCAAAAGACTTAGGCCCAATGATGAAAAAAGCTGAACAAGTTCAGTGGCAGTCAACAATAAATCCGTTGATATTCCATTCTGCTGACAAGAACTATATTAAGATTTTGTGTGGTAATAATTTGATTGGTATTCCTCAGGAAGTCCTTATTAGCCACAAGCCACAATTGCAAGTGAGATCATCTAATGTAGTAGAGACAGTTGAAACTGAGATGTTTAAGGAAATGGAAAATCAGGTCCCATCTGAGTTGTGGTCTCAACATGACACAGATGTGGGACTGATAAAGTCAGCTAACCCAATCCATATACATCTCAGACCAGATGCCGTATTGCCCAGAAAGAGACAATACCCATTGCAGCCTGAGGCAGAAGCAGGCATTAAAAATACTATTGAAGGTCTTGTAAAAGCAGGTGTTTTAATAGAGACAGTTGGTTTTTGTAATACTCCAATTTTTCCTGTAGTCAAACCAGGTAGAGATAAATGGCATTTAGTTCATGATTTGCGGGCTCCTAAATGATATAATAGAGGACTACCCAGTTGATGTTCCAAATCCACACACACTGCTTACTAATGTCCCTCCCGGAGCCAAGTATTTCACTGTGATTGATTTATGTTCAGCCTTTTTAGTGTTCCAGTGGCAGAAGAAAGCAGACATTTGTTTGCGTTTACATATGTTGCTAAACAGTATACGTACACTAGGATGCCACAAGGACTTAAATTGTCACCTCACATATTTAATTGGGTTCTTAAGGCTGATTTAGATGATTTGTCAATGGACAGTACGTTGGTGCAATACATGGATGATTTATTGATCTGCTCAACATCCCTAGAACAATGCCATAGGGATTCTATTAAGGTGCTTAGCAAGTTAGCACAGGGAGGTCATAAAGTGTCCAAAGATAAACTGCAATACTGCAGGCGACAAGTTGAGTATTTAGGGCGGCTAAATTCACATGGTGCTAGAGCTATAGCCCTGACCCAACTAGAAGGCATAAGGAAATCATACAGGTTATCCAGTGGTAATGAAGGACAGAGAGGAGTTTAAGCATGACCTATCTCAACAGTGTTCGCAGCCATGCTCTGCTCAGTTAGCAGAACTCAAGGCTCTTACAGCTGCATGCCAATTAGCAAAGGGGCAGACAGCAAACATATTTACTGACTCAGCTTATGCTCATGGTGTTTGTCATTTATTTGGGGCTGTTTGGAAACAAAGAGGTTTTAGAAAGAGAAATGAAACTCCTATCCAGCATGGCGAACAGATCTGTCAATTGATGTCTGCTATGATGTTACCAAAACATCATTTTTGGCAGTTTTGCAGTCATTAAATGTCAAGCCCATAAGAAAGGGAATGACTATGTTACCAGGGGTAACAATGTAGCATATGTAGAAGCAAAAAAGCCTCAAGATGACAAGTAGCAGTAATGGCTCCTGCAGTTCTTATAGAGCCACAGCCTCAGTTGGAGGATATTATTCGGATTCAACAGCAAGCAGGTCCATATGAACACTCTATGTGGCATCAGAGAGGCTCTCAGAAAGATGCGCAGGGTATTTGGCGTTCACATGAAGGTCAAATTATTTCGCCAACTGCACTGTTGTATATTTTAATTCCAGATGCACATGGTTTTGACCATTTTGCAAGGGGGGAAGTTGTAAAGAAAATCAAGTCACAGGGATATTGGTCTCCATATTTACGTGCTATGGTGGAAGAGTTTCTATCCAGTTGTGAGATATGTGCGAAGAATAATGTCAGGAAAGGAACAGCGACGCCTATAGGCCATATACCAGTTCCTGAAGGCCCATTTAAACACTTGGTGATGGATTATGTGGACATGATAAAGCGAGTTCAAGGTAAAAGGTATATGCTTGTGATCATTGATAGGTTTAGTAGGTGGGTAGAAGCTGTACCATCTGCAGATGAGGGGTCAGGAACAGTTATCAAATTTCTCACACGGGAAGTAATACCGAGGTTTGGGATCCCATTTCTGAGATAAGTTCAGATAATGGGTCAGCGTTCATTCAGAAAACGGTAAAACAGGTATTACAACAACTGAGAATAAAACAAAGATTGGGATGTGTCTATCATCCACAATCACAAGGGATGGTAGAAAGAATAAATGGAACACTCAAAGCCAAACTTAACAAAATTTGTGGAAGTACTAAGCTTAATTGGGTTGATGCTTTACCTCTTGCACTAATGAGTTATCGCATGCAAACTAACAGAGCGACGCATTTAACCCCGCATGAAATGCTTACGGGTCGACCCATGCCTGTACCATATTGCAGAGGTCCCTACAAAGGGCCTCCACTAGAACAATTGCAAATGGAACTGAGATCGTATATGAGGAAACTGCAATACATAAAGTAATCTGTGTGCAGGAAAAAAGCAAGGAACCTTGTGTGGAGGAAAAAACCTCATGCCCAATTGTTCCAGGAGACCAGGTCTATCTGAGGGTGTTCAGAAGGAAGTGGAATGAACTCAGGAGGGAGGGGCCCTAAAAAGTTGTAGCAGCCACTCCAACATCCAACAGCGGTCCAGGTGGAAGGCAGTACCACATGGTATCATTTGAATCATTGCACAAGAGTCCCTAAAGTAAGTACAAGGGGATCAAGGGGGGACTTTGCAGACAGACAGAACGGAAGGAGGAGAGGAGACTCCAGGATCTGATGGTAACAAAGGTACAAGGGTTTGAAAGTCTAGCAGGCACCGTGGTGGAAAGTAAGCAAGAAAATGGGAAAGGAAAGATGGATAACTTACCAAATGATCATCATGTTCCTGGTTTTTGATCTGGTTATTGTAACGGCACAGACACAACGAACCACGATGTCAAAATAAAGGAGTTTATTTAGAAATGGAGAACATAAATGACGCTGCTCAAAGGAGCAGCCTGGGACGTATTCACGGTCCTTAGCTCGGCGCGTGCCGTAATCGTCGTGAACGGAGAATCCGTGACAGCAGCTTTCGCTTCCTGGATTTCAGCGGCGGACGGGAAGGCGTCCGCGAGACGTATGATTCCGATCGGGCTGGACCGGCCACGGTAGAACCTGATGCGAGGATCAGAGAGAGAGAGAGAGGTTAGTCAAACCAACGGGTTGTGTGAGTTCGTCCGTGCTCTAACTGTTCGAGTATGAGCCCGGACGTGCAGTGGAGGGAGAGCCGGGCTTAAGTAGTCTAGGCTACTGATTAGTCCAACAGGCGACAGCTGGAGCTAATCAGTAGCTAGGCGACAAGGATTGGGGAAGTGCAGCAGGCGGGAGGAGACGGGTTCGTGACATCACCCCCCCCCCCCTCCAGGGCCCGCTCCAGAGGGCCTTCCGCGACGGCGGCGAGGTGGGCGTCCTCGACCTCGGGGCGCCGGCCAGTTGGGATGTGTCCCGATGGAACTCCTCCAGTAAGATTGGGGTCCAGAAATGTCCTCGCGGGGGACCCAGGCGCGTTCCTCAGGGCCGTAATCCTCCCAGTCCACCAAGTACTCCAGCCGACCCTGGCGTCGTCGCGAGCCGAGGAGGTCCTTTACCTTGTACGCCAGGCCGTCCTCGGTGACGAGGGGCAGAGGTGGGTCCTGTTGACGTACGGGGTCTGAGGAGGCAGGCTCAGTGAAGGGTTTTAGGAGCGACACGTGGAAGGCTGGGTGAATGCGGTAAGAGGCCGCAGGCGATAAGTTACCGGAGTGAGTTGCTTGTATAATAGGAAAAGGGCCAATAAATCTCGGACTTAGCTTTCTGCTGGGGAGTCGAAGGTGGATATCACGGGTGGAGAGCCAGACCTTCTGACCTGGGTGGAAGATGGGTGCCTCTCGCCTACGCCGGTCAGCCTGCAGCTTGTGGCGGTGGACAGGCTCGCTGCAGCTGCCGATGGGTCTCGGCCCACACCTGCTCGCTCTCTCGGAACCAGTGATCCACAGCCGGGAGGTCCAAGGGGGTCCCCGACCAGGGGAACAGCGGCAGGCTGGAACCCTAGGACACATTGGAAAGGAGTTAAACCTGTAGCGGAGTGTCAGATGGAGTTCTGAGCGTACTCTGCCCAACCCAGGTACTGGCTCCAGGTGTGCTGATGGCGATGGCAGTAAGTGCGGAGGAACCATGCTACATTCCTGTACCCGTCGCTCCGTAAGTCCGTTCGACTGTGGGTGATAGCCGGAAGAAAGGCTGACTGCCACCCCCAGGAGTCCGAGAAAGGCCCTCCAGACCCGAGAGATGAACTGAGGCCCGCGGTCCGAGACGATGTCCTCGGGTAGACCGAAGTTCAGGAAGACCCTCCGGAACAGATGGTGCGCCGTCTCCAGGGCAGTCGGTGTCCTTGCTAGGGGGATGAGGCGGCAAAATTTTGAAAACCGGTCCACCACCACCAAAATGCAAGTATTTCCTTCCGATGGAGGCAGGTCGGTAATGAAGTCCACCCCTAGGTGGGACCAGGGCCGGTTTGGAACTGGCAGCGGCTGCAACTTCCCGGCAGGGTAGTTGTCGCGGACTTTTGGAGACAGGCACACTCCCGGCAACCGCGGACAAACCGCCGAACCTCCTCGGCCAAGGAGGGCCACCAGTAGCGTGCTTGGAGGAGGTCGATGGTGGAGTTGGCCCCAGGGTGGCCAGACCCCTACAGAGGTGTGAGCAGAGTGGATTAGCTGGGTGCGTAGGGTTCGAGGTACATACGTGCGATCCGGAGGACATCCAGGGGGTCGTGGTCGGGTAGGTTCGGCCTCAAGGGGTGTGGTCCATTGAATGGGGCTCACAATGAGCTCTGGGCGGAGAATCGGGGTTGGTTCCTCTGGCTCCTCGTCTACCGGAGCGTGTAGTCGGGACAGGGCGTCGGCTTTGGCGTTCTTCGACCCGGGCCTGTAGGAAATGGAGAAATTGAATCGGGTAAAGAACAGTGCCCACCTGGCTTGTCTGGGGTTTAGGCGTTTTGCGTCCCGAAGATATTGCAGGTTTTTATGGTTGGTGAGCACGCTGAACGGGTGGACGGACCCCTCGAGCCAATGCCTCCACTCCTCCAGGGCGAGCTTGACGGCCAGGAGCTCACGATTGCCGATGTCGTAATTGACCTCCGCGGGGGAAAACTTCCAGGGAGAAGTAGGCGCAGGGATGGAGCCGTGATGGGTTGCCCCGGAACTGAGACAACACCGCCCCCACCCCGGTGGTGGAAGCGTCCACTTCGACCGTGAATGGGAGGTTAGGGTCAGGGCGGGTGGTGAAGGCCGGTGGTGAAAGCTCGGTGGTTGAATGCCCCTGCGGCCTCAGCACTCCACTCCAGCCTCCGTGGTTTACCCCTGAGGAGAGAGGTGAGTGGGTGAGCCAAACCGCTATAACCTCGGATGAACCTGCGATAAAAGTTTGCGAACCCGAGGAACCTCTGGAGCTCTTTAATAGAGGTTGGCTCAGGCCATGAGGTCACCGCCTGCACCTTCTCCTGGTCCATCTGCACCCCCTGCGCGGAAACAACATACCCCAAAAAGGACAGAGTGGGCTGATGGAAATGGCATTTCTCCGCCTTGAGATAGAGTTGGGAGTCCCGGAGGCGCTGGAGCACGAGGTTGACATGCCCTTGGTGCTCCTTCAGATTTCTGGAAAAAATAAGGATGTCATCAATGTATATTAGCACAAACTTCCCTAGCATGTCCCTGAATACCTCGTGCATGAAATCTTGGAAGACGGAGGGAGCATTCGTCAACCCGAACGGCATCACCAGGTATTCGTAGTGGCCTGTAGGGGTGACGAATGCCGTCTTCCATTCATCGCCCTCCCGGATGCGGATAAGATTGTACGCGTTGTGTAAATCCAGTTTTGAGAAGACCGTGGCTCCTCGCAGTTGCTTCCAGGGTGGCCGGGACGAGTGGCAGGGGGTACCGGAACTTAACGGTGGCACGGTTCAGGGCCCGATAGTCGATACAGGGTCGCAGGCCACCCATCCTTTTTACCCACGAAGAAAAAGCTTGACGCCGTGGGGGAGGTCGATGTGCGGATGAAGCCTTGCTCCAGGGCGGTGTTAATATATTCCTCCATAGCCAGCTGCTCCGGTCTCGAGAGAGGGTAGATTTTGCCTCGTGGTAAGGGTTCCCCAGGTACTAGATCTATGGCGCAGTCGCAGGGGCGATGTGGGGGTAGTTGCGTGGCGGCCACGGGGCTGAACACGTCCGAATACTCCGCGTAGATAGGGGGGACGTTCACCGGAGGCTTGGTCCCTCAGAGCGACGGCAGGCTACGGAAACCTGGGGGCTGAGAGGCAAATCAGGAAAGCAGCGATGAAAACAATCATTTCCCCACAGTAGAATGTCCCCCGTCTCCCATGACACCACCGGGTTGTGATGGACTAACCAGGGGCGACCCAGTATAATCTCAAGAGTCAAGAACAAGAACAATTTATTGTCACATACACAGGATCAGGGACCTGACGGTACAATATGCAGCGAAACTTCTAAGATAAGTACAGGAAGCGGCCAGGCCATCGTAGGGAGCACTACCCGTATTTGTGAAAATATCGCAAGTGCAAACACACACAAAACACAAAAACAAAAACAAGGTAACGGTACACGTGGTCAGTGAGACCAGGGTGGGGAGCAGTCCAGATGAATGTTGCATATCAGTATAAGTGAGAGATGTTATGTTATGTAAACGGGGAGTCCACTGTTGACTTCAAGCGCCCCACTGCCTTGGGAGAGAAGAAAGGATCTCAGCGGTGGATCCCTAACACCAGGAGAGGGAGCTCGTGGTGGAGGAGACCCACCTGAGTTCACCGGGCCGACTTCAAACTGTCAGGGGTAACCCGGTCACGGCTCTGACGTGATATGTCCGTTGGGCCCTGTGGGGCCGTAATCCCAACTGGCGGCTGAGTGAACCGGCAATGAAGTTTCCCGCGGACCCCAAGTCCAACATCACGGAGACCATTACGGAATGTGTGGGGGTGGTGATGCAGACAGTGGTGGTGGGTGGTTTCATATTTGTGTGAGGAAATATAGCACTCACCACAGATCGGTGGGGAAGCTGGGTGCACCCTCGTAGTAGATGATCGGCCCCGCCGCAGTAAAGGCAGAGCCCGTTTACCAGCCGACGGCGACGTTCGGTCGGAGTAAGGCGACCTCCTCCCAGCTGCATAGGCTCCTGGTCCGACGCCTCGGATGATGGTGCTGCGTACTCCCTGGTAGCATCGGCCGACCCCCGGCCCATATTACAGGACCCCAGCCGGGCGGAACATCGGGTTGCCCGCTGAATGAACAGCTCCAGCCCCTCCGAGTCATCCACCGCCGCCAGCTGGAGGCGTAGGGAGGGATTCAGACCCATCCGATAGGTGGTGAGTAGAGCCTGCTCGTTCCACCCACTGACGGCGGCATAAGTACGGAACTTCAGGGTATAGTCCTGGATGGAGCTGGTGCCCTGCGTGAGTCGGTAGAGCTGTTCCCCGGCTGACACGTCCGCCTCAATCCGGCCAAATACTTCCCGGAAGTGCGCGAAGAATTCCCGGCAGGTCGGAAAGACGGGATTCTCCTGTGACCACAATGACTCGGCCCAACGGAGGGCGGGACCAGTGAGGAGCGAGATGACATAGGCGACCCTTGACCTCTCAGTCGGGAAAAGGTTGGGTTGCATCTCGAACACGAGTGAGCATTGCAGCAGGAAACCGTTGCATTCCTCCGGGGCGCCGGAAAACAGCGCTGGCCGATTCATCATACTGGAATTCACCGGCTGGATTCCGAGCGGCGGAGCGGCGGGAAGCGGAGTGTGCGGGGCGGAGCGGCGGCAGCCGCCGGCGCGCTCGGGGGCGGGGCCGCTGCGCTCTGGGCGTTCTCCATTCCTCAGCTGTTTTGGTCCGGGCTTCTGTAACAGCACAGAGACAACGAACCACGATGTCAAAATAAAGGAGTTTATTTAGAAATGGAGAACATAAACAACGTTGCTCAAAGGAGCAGCCTGGGATATATTCACGGTCCTTAGCTCGGCGCGTGCCGTAATCGCCGTGAACGGAGAATCCGTGACAGCAGCTTTCGCTTCCTGGATTTCAGCGGCGGACGGGAAGGCGTCCGCGAGACGTACGATTCCGATCGGGCTGGACCGGCCGGCGACTAGAACCTGATGCGAGGATCAGAGAGAGAGAGAGGTTAGTCAAACCAACGGGTTGTGTGAGTTCGTCCGTGCTCTAACTGTTCGAGTACGAGCCCGGACGTGGAGTGGAGGGAGAGCCGGGCTTAAGTAGTCTAGGCTACTGATTAGTCCAACAGGCGACAGCTGGAGCTAATCAGTAGCTAGGCGACAAGGATTGGGGAAGTGCAGCAGCGGGAGGAGACGGGTTCGTGACAGTTATAGTCAGTACACCAGCACACATCGCCAACCAGACTTTCCCACAATTACCTTCTCAGACTCAGACTTAACTAACCACCCAATGATGCTTTTGGTACGTCCAGTAGTAGATGAACAACATCTGATGGTTCAAGTTCTTTATGGGATACAGCTAGACACAATGAGTGGTATAAATGGGCAGCATTTACAGCAAGAGGGGTGAGTATGAATAACTGCCTATTATGCTCCAAATCACCTTTGCTCCAAATCGCCTTTGAAGAATAAGGTAACAGTAGTACCAAATCCACATGATTATATAAAGTGTGCTCAGTTCACTAAGAACTTTTGTCATTTAGATAAATCATACCTACCATACTGTTCTGCAGAATGTTTAGCATTTTTAGGTAATTCCCTGTATGCCAATAATTTTGTTAGAGCCCATTTTGGTGATTGGTGTAGACATTCGGATATGAACGAATAAAGACATAAAAATACAACAACAAACTAAAGTAGAGATTCCAATATGGTATAGCATAGACTATACTATACCATGGAGTATGAGTGTTTTAATAAACCTGATGGCACTCATGATGTAGGGAACTTTACTGGTAATTGTGCCACTATTTGGTATTTAGATAAGAAATCTGCCTGGGAATCAGATACGTCTCTTAGGGCACCAAAACATCTGGCTCAAGGGTTAAGGAAAGGGATAAAAGTAGTCTTAGAAAATTGTGTGAATCAGACTATCATACCACCATCAATAGAGATATATAGAGACCAAACTATAGTAGTAGCTGATTTCTTTTGGGTTTGTGGGCAAGAGCGCCTTTTGACTTCTTTACCCTTAGGGTGGAAAGGAACATGTACAAGAGTAAGACTACGTCAGGAGGTTAACATCATACAGTGGGAAGAACATAAGACGCGGGATAAAAGAGCTTACGAACCAGATCCTAGTGTATACTTGGATGCAATTGGTCAAACCTAGGGGTATACCAAATGAATTTAAGGCAAGAGATGAAATTAAGTCAGGATTTGAAGCAATACTTATATGGATTACTCCAAACAAAAATGCGGAATGGATTAATTATATTTACTATAACCAGCAAAGATTTATCAATTATACAGATGATGCTTTAACTGCATTAGGTGAACAATTAGTTGCAACAAGTGCAATGACATGGCAAAATAGACAGGCTCTTGAGTGGTTGTTAGCAGATAAAGGGGGTGTATGTGTACTGTTTGGTGACCAATGTTGTACATATATCCCGAATAATACAGCTCCTGATGGTACATTCTCTAGGGCAATGCAGAAATTAAAAAATCTAAGGATGGAAACCGCAACTAATGCTGGAAGAGATGATAAAATGTGGGACTGGCTAGATTTAAAGCTGTGAGATTGGGGAGCATGGTTGCTAAGTTGGGGATGCTTTTGGGATTTACAGTGTTAGTAGGAGGATTGTTGTTCTGTTGTGTGCTCCCTATACTGAAGTCCTTGGTTATCAAAGCCACTGTTTGACAAATGGAAGTATTGAGATGGCAGGATGAGAAGATGCCTTTGAAAAATAGCATGGACGTTTACTGTTCTGATTGTGATTCACAGATTTCAGAGGATTCAAGCACTTCGGATGAGGATGATTAAAAGAGAGCACTAGTCTTTCGTTGGAAGGAAGCTCTCTATGCTTTGTGACATCTCTGAGCTGATGACGACGTGTGTGCTGTATCAAGAATGTTCCAGTTGTTGTTGACTTTTGATCTGTATTTTTATGCTTATTCATTTATTGATGTAATTTTTTCTTCATATTTAGATTACATATGCAGAAATGTTGTATCAAATATATGCTCATGTTATGCCACTGTGCGAGTATAGTATCCTGATAGTTGCGGAGATCGTGTCTTTTACTCCTTTCTTGTCAAGAGTGGAAGGAGAAGTTTGGCCAAGTCTCCGCTAGAGTGCGGATGCATATTTGGGTGGTTGCTAAATGCTTAATGATTTAATTTAGAAATATGGGTTTGCACTCTAGAGAGTATGATTTTGGGGCTTTTTAGCCACAAGAGGGGGAAATGTGGAAGGATACAGTTTATTAAATATTTGTATGCAATGTGTGCATGTGGCTTCCATTAAAATCTTTCTCTTTGTGTGTGTGCGTAAAGGAATGTGCCATATATGAAATATTATAGTTTCTTATATGTGTGTGTGTGTGTGTGTGTGTGTGTGTGTGTGTATAAAGCTAGCATTACTGCCCATTATATGTATAAGGTGGGCCCCACATTATAAACAGATGCTGGGTGTGCAATGCAAGCCTGGAGGAAGGGGATACATAGAAATGTATGGACATCCAGGGCATATATAATGCTAAACAGGACACATAGAATTCAGTTGCTTTGCAAACCAGCTCCGGCTCTTATTGCTTGATAATAAAAGCCGTTATCTTCTAAAAGCAAAACCTGTGACTCTGTGTCGTTTCTACAAAATAACTGACTTTTTTGTAATAAGCTTGCAAAAGCAACAAAATACCCTCTGACGTAGTCCACAGGCCAAGCTGGTAACTTTTTTTTCTTCCAGAATCCTAGAGGTAATAAAAAGGTCTCTCAAACACAGCTGAATCCCCCAAATAAAAAAGAAAAGTAGCAAAAATTCACAAATTCAAAATTTTAATTTTCAGGCAAGCAGGGTCAGTGATGGCAAAGGGACACAAAACAGGCAAAGGGTCAATGCAGGCAGCAAACAAGCATAAAACTACAACAGTCTGTCAGAAGACATGGAATTTGGAACCTGACATAGAATAAACAACTAACAATTGCTTAGTTCATTTCAATGTTATGAACTGCAAGGTGTGTGATAGTTCCCCTTTTTTTTAACTCCTCCTGCTGGAAACAAAACGTAATTACTAACAGTTATTTAACTTCAATGGGTTTTTCTGAACATGAACAGTCTTGAACATGAACAGTTCTTCTGAATATGGCTTCTTTTGCCTACTTCTTGCGGCCAGGGACTTTGCAGTGCTTACACACACACACACACACACACACACACACACACACACAAATGCATATATATACATACATAAGGGTGATTAGGCCCTGGCTTGCATACCAGTAGCTACCCACGGATCAGCCCTCTTAATCCACAACAACCTTGTGGTTCTCTCTGTGGCTTCATTCACAGCCCAGATCGCCCTCTTCTTTGCTGCCCCAATAACAAATAGTTGACCAAAGGCCTTACAGAGTGATTGTCCTGTAAAGCCCCTGCATACCACTTCTATCGGCTTGCAATATGACCTCCAACTTCAGTGCCTACACTCCTGCACTAGTCCCTGGTAGTTAGGGGGCTTCCTTTTATTAGACTCCTCAATCCGCTCTTCCCAGGTCACTGTAAGCTCCAGCACGATCAATTGTCTTGAATTCTCAGAAATGATGATCGTGTCTGGCCGGAGATCTGTCATTACAATGTGCTGGGAGAGCTTCAACTGTGTTGCCAAATCAACCAGTAGATGCCGATCCACAGTTGTGTTGAGAAGGCCTGATGTACCTAGTAAGCACACACCAGATTTCTCTCTAGACTTGATTAACGAGATTGGCTTCTTCGGAACCTCATAGTTTTGTGGTACTGATGGCTGCGGTAATCCTCTCCGCAACTGCTCTGAGCACCTGGTCATGGCACCAATGGTAACAACAATTGGTAAGGGCCTTTGGGCATATACTGCTCCTTGTGTTGGAGATTGAATGAAACCTGGACAACAAAGGAAAAAAGGAACAAATGAGTAAAGAAGCTCCAGTGCATTCCTAAATTTCCTCAAATTACGTCTATTACGTCTATTAACAACAGATATTCTTCGGTATAACCTAAACATATCACCAGTTTATATGGAAAGTAACTCAAAATATAATTCTTAAAGAGTGACATACCATATTTTACAGTTGAAACATCCACTAAAAAAGTAACATTGAATTTAATTAAAAAATGTATTAATTAACAAGAAATTAACATTAAAAGAATACTTTCCACAGTAAAATCAATATTAAATTATGAATTAAACGGAGAGATTTTGAGAAAAAATTATAACATATGTTATTGTTAGTATATTAGAAACATGAAAAGTAATCATGTATGGTACATTAAAAATTTTAGAGTACCGTAATACATAATATGTATTTCCATGATGATGGCAATGAGTTCAATGTTCTTAAGTAGCTTTCCTATCTTTCCCTTTATTGTATTTAAATTAAATAAAAAAAACATTTGGGCCCTAATTGAAGATACACTGCATGCAATTCTACCTCAAGAATGTATGCGATGCAATCAAGACCAGAATCTTAAAATCTTAATCAATATAGTCCATATAACTATACAGAGGCCCTAACATGCGGTGCATGTACCATGTATCAACTTGAAGTTTATATGTTGTATGAATATGTTGTTATTATATTATTATTATTATTACTATTATTATTAGTTAGTAGTAGTATTATATTAATATACTATATTAAATTATCAGTTATTCAGAATATGAGCATATTCATCTGCATATCATCCTGCATCCATGATAATTTTTTCATATTTGTTTATGTGTGCTATAAAAGTCTATTCTTTAATCGTAGTTCAGTATGAACCCGTAGTTCAGTATGAATTTAGGGTGGCAGCCATGAATAGTGTCGGTGTGGGTGTGGGTAAGCCCAGTGCCCCCACTGAGTCTGTTCTCACTATAGCAGCAGATACTATTCTAAATTGCAAATTCCTCCTTTTCACATATATACCTCCCCTTAACACAAGACTTTCTATCTTTTGTTATTTTTTATTGTGGATCTCTAACTTCTCACCTTTAGAACCACTGAAGCTTTTTATGCTATTAATTTAGACTCTTTTCCATCTCCTCTTCCCTTTCTCTTTCTCTCATTTCCTTCTGTTACTAATGTTCCAGGCCCACAGCGAGAATGCTGTTTAACTCCATAATTACATTTAATTTTATTCACTTTTAGAGAATTATCTCGATGGCAGATTAGCCATGGGAAATCTGTGATCATTGCTTCCTGTCAGTCATTGCATTTGGTCCCAAATCACCAAATCATCGCCTTACAATTAAGACACAAATCATGCATAAAATCTGATCAAAACCAGGGGAGATTTTGTTACATTGATGGGGAAAAGTACTGATGGTGTGTGTAAATTCTTTGGTGGCTGAATAGCTTTTGATATTTGTTGTTCCTGATACTTTAGTCACGTTTTAATATATTTTGATATCTGAAGGGAAAAATTTGTGGTTTTGTAAATTTTAATCATTTTGATGTTGTCACGGTGCTCTCTCTCTCCTCGCTCCTCCCTGCTCTTCTAACCCCACCCCCCAACACACACACACACACACACACACACACACACACAAATTGGCCTCAGCTGTTAATGATCCTCTCTCCTTCTCCCTCTCCCTATATAAGCCCGGTCCTTCCCGACATTCCTTGTCCGGGCTCGTAACATTTGCGTAACATTTGCGTAACACTTACTTAGTGACGCGGACACGGACTCTCCTTGTAAATGTCTAACCTCTTGTTCTGATTTCCATATCAGGTTCCAGTCTGTTCCCGTTTCCAGTCTGTTCCCGTTTCCCGGACATCCCAGTCCGCCACCGCACCTGCTCTCCTGTACTCCCTGTATCACGGCTCGCAGCACACAAGGCTCCCCAGCCTGTCTGGCCGCTCCGTATGAGCGGAGTCTCCTTTGTTCATTGTTTAAATAAAATCCTGCTTTGTTGTATTCCGGTTGTCCGTGTGTCTGTGCAGCGCGTCCCGTTACAAAAGCCCGGACCGACCGCGGTACGGAAGCCAGGTCCGCGACAGCTGAACCCGGAAGTCGCGGCTCTGCCGCAGTACGGATGATCGGAGTCAGCCGAACCCGGAAGTTGCTGCTCCGCCGCGACCCAGGTTTTTTCTTTTTTCTTTTTCTTTTTTGTCTCCATGCCAGGCTCACAAGCGCTGCCGATGTCCCGGCAAATTGTTTCCGGCATGTGGGACACGCCCCCCTGGACGTCCGCGGATGGCGTCGTCGTTCCCCCCGCGCGCTACGCCGGCTCAGAAGAGGATTGCCACGCCTTCCTGGTTCGCTGCACGGTAACACTAAATGAACATCCAAGCCTGTTTCCAACTAAACGTGCCAAAATCTCCTATATCATCCTTCAGTTAACAGGTCCCCGTTGGGCGGCTGAAGTCTGGAACCAGGGAGGACCTCCCACGCAGTCGGCGGGCTGCTTTATGAACCTGATCTGGAAGGTTTTTGGGGGGAACACGCCCAAGAATATTTTGGGGGGCTCCCTACCGTTTTCCGAGCCCGCGGCCCCGTGCAAGATGGCCGCCGGACCCGCGGCCCAGAGCAAGATGGGCGCCAAACCCGCGGCCCAGAGACCCGCGGCCCAGAGCAAGATGGCCGCCGAACCCGCGGCCCAGAGCAAGATGGCCGCCGAACCCGCGGCCCAGAGCAAGAAGGCCTCCGAGCCCGAGGACACGCCCCGTAGGGCCTCCGAGCCTGAAGACACGCCCCGTAGGGCCTCCGTCCCGCCTGTTCTGCCCAGGTCCCCTGTCCAGTCTGTCCTGCCTGTTCCGCCCAGGCCCTCTGTCCCGTCAGTCCCGGTTCCCTCCGGCTTCGCCCTGGCCCACTGTCCCGTCAGTCCCGTCCCGCCAGCTCCGCCCTGGCCCACTGTCCCGTCAGTCCCGGTCCCACCGGCTCCGCCCTGGCCCACTGTCCCGTCAATCCCGGTCCCCGCCGGCTCTGCCCTGGCCCACAGTCCCGTCAGTCCCCGTCCCCTGGCTCCACCCTGGCCCACTGTCCCGTCCGTCCCAGTCCCGCCTGCTCCGCCCTGGCCCCCTATCCTATCCGACCGGGCTCCGCCCTGGTTCCCAGGGAAGCCGGAACCTCATGTCCCCCCTGACCCGGCTGACTTCACTGGCCCGCCCACCCTCCCCTATTTAGTTTTGGAGAGTCTGGAATCCGCTCCTAGGAGGGGGGGTTATGTCACGGTGCCCTCTCTCTCTCTCCTCGCTCCTCCCTGCTCTTTTCCCCACACACACACACACACACACACACACATGCATAAATTGGCCTCAGCTGTTCCTGATCCTCTCTCCTTCTCCCTCTCCCTATATAAGCCCGGTCCTTCCCGACATTCCTTGTCCGGGCTCGTAACATTTGCGTAACACTTACTTAGTGACACGGACACGGACTCTCCTTGTAAATGTCTAACCTCTTGTTCTGATTTCCATATCAGGTTCCAGTCTGTTCCCATTTCCAGTCTGTTCCCGTTTCCAGTCTGTTCCCGTTTCCCGGACTTCCCAGTCTGCCACCGCACCTGCTCTCCGGTACTCCCTGTACCACGGCTCGCAGCGCGCAAGGCTCCCCAGCCTGTCTGGCCACTCCGTATGAGCGGCGTCTCCTTTGTTCATTGTTTAAATAAAATCCTGTTTTGTTGTATTCCGGTTCTCCATGCATCTGTGCAGCGCGTCCAGTTACAGATGTGATGTGCTTAATAATTTTTTACTTTATTAAGCATGGATTTTTGCTGCTAATAATTTTGCTAGTAAATGTGTGAAATCTCAACACTAAGAAATGAAATTCACGGGCGTCCGAGCCCGTTAATCTGCCCAAGATGGCCTCCGGGCCCGTGAGTCCGGCCAAAATGGCATCCGAGCCTTTGAATCCGCCCGAGGGGGCCTCCGAGCCCGAGGACACACCTGAGGGGGCCCCGTCCCCACCGGCTCTGCCCTGGCACCATGTCCCGTCTGCCCCTGTCCCGCCGGCTCCGCCCTGGCCCCAATCCCCTTCCGGGGATATATAGTAGGCGCACGGTTGGCTTAGTGGTTAGCACGTTCACCTCACACCTCCAGGTGTGGAGTTTGCATATTCTCTCCATGCCTCAGGGGGTTTTTCTCCGGGTTCTCCGGTTTCCCCTGGTCCAAAAACATGCACGGTAGGTTGATTGGCACCTTGGAAATTTGTCCCGTGTGTGTGAATGTGTGTGTGAATGTGAGTGTGTGTTTGCCCTGTGATGGGTTGGCATTCCATCCAGGGTGTATCCTGCCTTAATGCCCATAGATGCCCCGTAACCTGAGGGAAGATCGGATATAGAGGAAGAAGAATGAATGAATGAGGATATATTGTATTAATGAACAGAGTCTTTTAAGCTCTTTTATAACTTGTAATTGATTGCTTAATGTGTCTAACAAAAGGTAAATGTAAATTTGTTTGCTTCCAATGCACAAAACTCTTAAAGAAATTCTCAGTATGTTTAAAATGTAGTGAAATTCTACAGAAATGTTTAAAATGCAGCGACACTAAGAATATTTTTACTTTTGGGCCCATTTATTATTGGGTCAAATTATTATGCTTTGATTTATATACTTTTTGGATGTCACTATTCTCTTACAATATGCTACAGTATATTAAATTGTGTTAATGAATTTGTCAATATAAAAGACAATATAACCATAACTAATTTATTTATTTTGAATCATTAATTGGATTCTGTGTCAGTGAAGCAGACAGACAACAGGGCAAAAATTAACACAGAAGTGTATTTTTAAAAGATGCGAACACAGTAGATAAAGGAATGAAAAGTGAGGTCAGAGAACTGATGAGAAAAACTAGGACTGGTCTTTGCCAACGTAGGAGAGAGATCTTGAGCTTTGAAGCCTAGAAGCTCACAGTTTGAATTATGGAGCCGCTGACTTCTGGGTTGATCTGGAATCGCTGGAGCAGGGGCTAATGAGTTGGAAACATCCTCGGTGATCAGCGGAGGAGGTAGCTCAGTCTGGGACTCTGTGGGGTCTGTGGGAACAGAGGAAGCGTTAACAAAAGATTTCAATGTGACTGGGTTGACCTGACGGATGATGTTGAAAGGACCTAAGGTCTAAATTGTCCATTGTGGACAGCTAGACCCACTGACCCACCGTGAAGGCGGCTTGTCTGACCTCGTCTGGTTCACTTGCACCTTGTGCCAGTGAATGGCTTCTTGCAACTGGATGCAACAGTGGACAGAGTATGAGTGAGTTTCTGATGGAATTAGCACTTTTCTGCCTTTATGTCGAGTTGGTGGTGTCTGAAGCAATGGAGCACAGAGCACACATGTTTTTGATGTTCTCAGGGATCTCTGGATAAGATCAGGACATCGTCCAAATAGATTATAATGAACTTATGAAGGTAATCTCATCACCTTGTGCATGAAGTCCTGGAAAATGGCCGGGGCTTTACCTTGACCGAAAGGCATGACTCGATACTCGTAGTGGCCTGTGGGTGTGAAAGGCGGTTTTCCACTCAAACGCCACTCTGATCTGGACCAATTTGTAGGCACTTCAGAGGTAATCAGAGGTAGGATCCATCTGTAATCCAATGAGCCCCGACGAGGAGTGCATGGAAGAGCATGCTAATAAAGGGAGAAATCAAGTCGGGAGTGATTGATGTCAGGTGAGAGTGATCAGAACTCCAGGGATTGTGAAGGACCGATAATTCGCTTGAGAGAGTCAGAGGGGACCGTGACACTATGCAGCTACTCCCTACATAAATCATAATAGTTAAAACAATAGAATTTTAATTAGAAAAATTCCTTATACAACAAAAAGACTACAAAATGTTAAATCTTCTGTTTAATTGGGTCTTCTGTCTGAATGCAGTGTGGTTCCCTCAGTAGATGCATCCCAATACGTGTTTAAAAATTACAGCTTTCCTCCATTCTCACGACTCAAAGTGAAGGTGAGAGTGTACAACAGCATTGGAGAAGGACCCTATAGTCCGATATCTGTTGTATACTCAGCCGAGGAAGGTTGAGTAAATATTTGTTAATTCACTTTACACAAATACACTGATATACAAGTAAAAATGAATTTAGATGTTCAATTGTTAAGTGTTGGAGACTGTCACTTTCAGGGTACATGATCAGTGCTGAGCTTGAGTTGCCGTTTCTTCTTATGTCATGTTGCATTCCTGTAATTAAATTGCCTACTCAAAATTCCCCTATCTGTCTTCTCATGAGTATATAAAGCCATGAATTGGCTAGATGACCTGTCCTGGGTATAATATTGCTTAATGGACACAGTTTTTCACAAGCTCCAAGTGTGATCTTGAACTGGAAATACATTTACAAACAATATAATATATTAGCTGTTTTATAGCACAAAGTTCTATTTTATCTTGCTGAAACTCATAATCTGTGTGTTAACTTTAACAATGTTTTATGAAATTATCATCATTATTCTTATTGTTCTATAAAACTTCAGTTATAAAACAATGCTGTTTTAATAATTAATAGTGATTAAACAACAGGGTTCATCAAAATAATGATTATATTTCTAGAACATTGTTATTATCCTTCATATTAATCATGTAGTGATGACATGTATTATATTAAGGCTGATCAGTTCCCTACCTTTATACTTTCTCTTTCCGCTTTTCATTTTCAAATGATCTCTCTTTTTCATTGCATATCAACCAATGCTTGTAAGTAAGAAGTACTTATACAGACGTGGACAAAATTGTTGGTACCCTTTGGTCAATGAAAGAAAAAGTCACAATGGTCACAGAAATAACTTTAATCTGACAAAAGTAATAATAAATAAAAATTCTATAAATGTTAACCAATGAAAGTCAGACATTGTTTTTCAACCATGCTTCAACAGAATTATGTAAAAAAATAAACTCATGAAACAGGCATGGACAAAAATGATGGTACCCCTAGAAAACACAGAAAATAATGTGACCAAAGGGACATGTTAATTGAAGGTGTGTCCACTAATTAGCATCACAGGTGTCTACAACCTTGTAATCAGCCATTGGGCCTATATATATGGCTCCAGGTAATCACTGTGTTGTTTGGTGATATGGTGTGTACCACACTCGACATGGACCAGAGGAAGCAAAGGAAAGAGCTGTCTCAAGAGATCAGAAAGAAAATTATAGACAAGCATGTTAAAGGTAAAGGCTATAAGACCATCTCCAAGCAACTAGATGTTCCTGTGAGTACAGTTGCACATATTATTCAGAAGTTTAAGATCCATGGGACTGTAGCCAACCTCCCTGGACGTGGCCGCAGGAGGAAAATTGATGACAAATCTAAGAGACGGATAATCCGAATGGTAACAAAAGAGCCTAGAAAGACTTCTAAAGAGATTCAAGGTGAACTTCATGCTCAAGGAACATCAGTGTCAGATCGCACCATCCGTCGTTGTTTGAGCCAAAGTGGACTACATGGGAGACGACCAAGGAGGACACCATTGTTGAAAACGAATCATAAAAAAGCAAGACTGGAATATGCCAAACTACATGTTGACAAGCCACAAAGCTTCTGGGAGAATGTCCTGTGGACAGATGAGACAAAAATCGAAGTTTTTGCCAAGGCACATCAGCTGTATGTTCACAGACGAAAAAATGAAGCATATCAAGAAAAGAACACTGTCCCTACTGTGAAACATGGAGGAGGCTCTGTTATGTTCTGGGGCTGCTTTGCTGCATCTGGCACAGGGTGTCTTGAATCTGTGCAGGGTACAATGAAATCTCAAGACTATCAAGGAATTCTAGAGAGAAATGTACTAGCCAGTGTCAGAAAGCTTGGTCTCAGTCGCAGGTCATGGGTCTTGCAACAGGACAATGACCCAAAACACACAGCTAAAAACACCCAAGAATGGCTAAGAGGAAAAAATTGGACTATTCTAAAGTGGCCGTCTATGAGCCCTGACCTCAATCCTATTGAGCATCTTTGGAAGGAGCTGAAACATGCAGTCTGGAAAAGGCACCCTTCAAACCGGACACAACTGGAGCAGTTTGCTCATGAGGAGTGGGCCAAAATACCTGCTGAGAGGTGCAGATGTCTCATTGACAGTTACAGGAAGCGTTTGATTGCAGTGATTGCCTCAAAAGGTTGCGCAACAAAATATTAAGTTAGGGGTACCATCATTTTTGTCCATGCCTGTTTCATGAGTTTATTTTTTTACATAATTCTGTTGAAGCATGGTTGAAAAACAATGTCTGACTTTCATTGGTTAACATTTATAGAATTTTTATTTATTATTACTTTTGTCAGATTAAAGTTATTTCTGTGACCATTGTGACTTTTTCTTTCATTGACCAAAGGGTACCAAGAATTTTGTCCACGTCTGTATATAATTCTCTGGTTGTTACAATGTCTACTTGGCCGTTCTCGGTATCTAATTGATCCATTCGTCATTTCCTACACCATGATGAAGATGATGTAACTGTAAGAGGTTTCAATTCATTAATTCATATTTCAAGGAAATAACTTGAATTAACTTTCTGAACCATTCCCAATATGCAAATTAGCTTGGGCATAGACAAAGAAATGTCTTTTCTGCTCAAGTTTCATGGCTTTGCATTGGTCAGTTCAAAAGTTGGGTGTGACACTCAGGTCCATAAAGCCTATATCTATACTCTCCACAACTCGGAGAGAGAGAACAGCAGGGGAGTGGCAGAGAACAAAGAGATGACGAAGAGATGAAGTGAGACGATGCTGAGAGGCTGCTGCCTCTCAAGCGGACCAGCTCCGGACCAACTCGGAGTCACTCAGGGAAACGCAATCATGCTCATCATGTCTCCAACCAAAGAGCGAGGCCATGCTGGCCTTTCTGAGTCATGAATCTCCTCCTGAGACAGAAGCAGCAATTCCTGATCGTCATCTACAGGATTTTCATCTGAAGCACTTAAAATCGTCCGAACTTTTGAATCCATCTCAATGGAAGTAACGCTGCTGGTCAATTCAGTGTATGTAAGTTAAGCCCCTTTTAATTAAGGTGAATTTGAATTCCTTTTTACGATTCTCATCAAGGTGTGATAAATTTGACTCCTTTAATTTGCCGTCTGTATCTCGCCTCTCTCTCGTCTGTTTTTCCCCCGTCACTCTCTCTATCTCTCTCTTCCCCTCACTACTATTTTATATAGATATGTTTGTCATAGGTTAGCATGTGTTATGTGCCGTCTTATTAAATGTTGTATATACACAAGTGATTGTCTTTGTGTGTGCCTCACAATTACAAGTCATTGAATCTTTGATCTTGCTACCTTGCTCAATTACAACTTGTATTATATTTGAATAGTTGCTTTCTAGGCCAGGAAGATAACTTTTCTCTGGATTAATGAATAATTATATTGTTTGCTCGCCGGACAAACAGATCAAATAATTAAGCTACCGATTCCTTTAATCTTCAATTAAAAGTTCAATAGTCATAATTAATTATAAAACATTATAATTATATGGGTGTTTGGATGTACAGGTTGTTATTTCAACTTAAATTGTCGGTTACCGACTGGTGGAGAAATATATAGTTAATTACCCCGTTATCTTAAAACCCTCACAGATATTGGTGGAGAATGGCGAGTACCTTGTTCGCTCACTTTTCCTCAATATTAAAATGCTACATTATATTGGTGGAGAATGGCGTGCATGTTGCTCGTTCATCTTAAAACTCTACAAGAGTATTTTCACAATTAATTTTTAAATTGGCTACATAATGGCATTTTTAAAAACTCCCTCCATATAAACTGTTTTAATATAAAGGATATGTAAAAAGCATTTTGATTTTTCCATTTTGTAATTTTTTGACTAAAAAGATTTTAATAATTTATTTTACAAACATTTATGCTCCATATTGCAAAATAAAGCAATATTTGTGATAACAAATGTATTAAAAAAGAAAAACTGAAATATCACATAGATAATACATGGCATGACTTCTATTAAGTCTATTATCAGCATTTTTTTAGCAATTAGATGTGATGTCAATGTTATTTAGGGGCATCTTTAATTTTTGCTTACTGTTTTCTGTCTTCCCAGAACTTCCCTGTCTATAGCCACAACCAAAGTGTGGACACATAGTTTTACTTACTCAGAACTACAGGTTTTATGGGAACCCATACTGTCAAACAAATACAATATTTTAGGATATGAGGTAAGGGGAAATGCATCAGTTATTTAATTTCTATCTTCATTATCTACTGTTTGTTTTGCTTGTAATGTTTTATCCTAACACAATAGAATATATTTTTTTCTCTGAACACAAAGACAAACTATGCAATAGCACAATCCTAGGAGTCCTAGGAGTTTAGATCACTATAGTCTGATATGTTAAACAGAATGTAATGTAAAAGTTAGTGTCTGTGCATTTCAATGGAATTGTATTATAGCTCATTGATTATGAAACTATATTTTCAGCCTGTTGGATTTGGACTGAATATCCCTGTAGCATATGTTGAACAGGTTATGTGGTAGATAACGTTAGGTTCCTAGCTTGAGTTTTCTTCTAATATTTAGAGTTCTCTGTTGATGGGTGGTTTCCATACCATATGAGGCTTCTGAGCCTTTGAGTATTTGGGGGGGCCATGCAAACTAATTAAGGTATGTGGGGACTAAAAATTGTCGGCTGGAGCTTTGCCTGCCGCAAGGATGTAGGATCTGATGAAGGTTAGTGGGGTAGACCAACCCACAGATACACCCCAAAGGAGCGAACCCAACAGTAGCAGTAAGACTAGAGCAAAAGGCCTGATGGAGGAAAGGATGATTGGGTATGGGGTAATGGTGGGCGCTGGCCTGGGCTTGAAAAGCCAGGAGTGCCACGAAAGAAAGGTGTATGACCTCCTTGTGGATTTTTGAGGATGGTTTGTACTCCTGGAGCTGTGCCCTTTCACCTGTCGATGACAGTAGAAGGAACCAGGAACCTTTACATTGTACATTTCTTGGTTGATTTGCATTATGGGCTGGTCAAGTAGGGTGGTGAGGCAGTGATATTCTCGGCTGGAGGTTACACCCCAAAGGAGGAAATGCTCATCCAACTAGATTAGCAGATCCTGTTTTTGATTTTCACTAGCCATGAAATATTAAGCTTGTCTACAGTGCAAGTAACTAGATAACAGAGAGGCCAGGAATAACTTGGTTTCCAAGTGCATAAGATGTTGGGCTCTGTACCCGACCACTACCAAGCTACCACTAGTGGGCCCCTTGAGCAAGGCCCTTAACCCTCAACTTGCTCAGCTTTGTAAGTCGCTCTGGATAAGGGTGTCTCCAATTAGATTTATTCAATTTTGTTTTTAGAAAATCTTATTTTATATATTATATAACCAAGTGAGCATTTTATTTTAAAATGTTTTAAAAATGTAAACTGTTCAAAAGTTAATAATAAACTTTTATTCAAAAACTGCAATCAAATTTATGTTTTGTGTTTTCTTCCAAACCATGACCTAAAAACCAAAATATGTAAGGAACTGTGAATGTTGTGTAACATTACTCGCGCACACACACACACACACACTGTAACGGTGGTGTGGCGCTGCACAGACACACGGTGAAACCAGAAACCAGAATTCCGAAAACAAGGATTTATTTAAAAAAGGGAAACAACAAAAGAGACGCCGCTCAAACGGAGCGGCCAGGTAGGCATGGAAGCCTTGCGCGCCGTGCGCCGTGGTACCGGGAGTATCCGGAGATCTGGAGCGGACCTGGAAGTCCGGGATCTGGAGCAGAGGGAAACGGGAAACACGAATTGACAACAGGTTAGGCATTTAAATCACTATGGAACGGGTCCGCGACACTACCTAAGTGTTACGAGCCCGGACCGGGAATGAAGGGAGAGCCGGGCTATTTAAAGGGGAGATGGAGAGGGAGCTAGGATTAGGAACACCTGATCTAGTAGTGTGATTGAGTGCGTGTGTGTGTGGGAACGAGCAGGGTAGAGCGAGAAGAGCAAGAGAGAGAGAGAGCGGAGAGAGAGTGAGAGTGTTTGGAGAGAGAGTGGGTTTGTGTGGTGTGTGTGTGTGTGTGTGTGTGTGTACGAGCGGGGCGGAGCCAGGAGATGAGTGAGGCAGAGAGAGACAGAGACAGAGAGAGAGAGAGGAGAGAGAGAGAAGAGAGAGAGGGAAAACCGTGACCATCACCCCCCCTCCTAGGAGCGGATTCCAGACGCTCCTTACAAAATAAGGGAGTGAGGGAGCGGCCGGGACAGGGGGGCCAGGGCAGGGACTGTAGGGACTAACGGGAGAGAGGGCCATTGGAGCCGGCTTTGCCCTGCGGGTTTCATTACTACCGGGAGGGGGAAGTGGGCCAGGGCGGAAGCGGCGGGCAGGCTTGGGCACCCCTATTGGGAGTGTCAGTGAGCTTGGGCAGGGCGGCGGACTTCGTCACAGGGGGATAAGGGCAGGATGACGGAGCTTGGGTTAAGGGCCGGGAAGGGACGGGAAAAGGCGGGGTTACAGGTGGGATACAGGGGACCTGGGTGAACAGGGAGGCTAACAGGCGGAGCACTGGAACACCTGAAACTAAGGGAAAGAAGGGACCTGGGCGGACAGGCTGGAAATGAGCTAACGGAACAGGAGGAAAACCTGAACTAAGGGGACACGGGACCTGGATCTAACGGAGCATCTGCGGAGGACGGTACCTGGGGGAACAGGCGGGAAAAAAGGAACAGGAGGAACCTTAACTAACCTGAACAGGAGCCAGATCTGGCGGAATAGGGCGGAGTGAGGACGGGACTGGGTGGAACAGGAGGGAAACCCACCCAGCCCAAAGAAAGGGAGCCGGGATCTGGGCGGAAGTGGACTTAGGACAGAACCTGGTTCCCCGCAACTGTGCCCGCAAGTTGGGGGGTTCGGGTTCAGAGACCCCACGGCCCATCCTCGGGCGGAAGGCCTACGGGGTGTTCCCGGGCTCGGAGGCCCTACGGGGGTGTCCTCGGGCTCGGTAGGCCCTATGGGCGTGTCCTCTGGCTCTGAGGCCCCCACGGCAATTTCTCTGATGACCTATCCTTTTCACTGAGCCGCAGGCTCGGCGGATCTTCCCCCAGTTCCTCGCATTCGGCATCTGCAATAATTTGTATGGCGCAGCCGGTTCGATCGGACTGAGCTGGGTTGTGCCTTTTGTTTCGGGCCATCTCTAGGGGGGGAGGGGGGGTGGCGGCCATTTGCGGGTTCGGCGGCATCTTAGCCGGGCCGCAGGTTCGGCGCCATCTTGAGCTGGGCCGCATGGTTCTTGGGCGGCCATCGGCCATTGCGCTGGGCCGCAGGGTCGGCGACCCTCTTGCGCCGGGCCCTCTTGCACCGGGCCGCGGGTTCGGCGGCAGATTGGGCAGAGTAGCCGCCGCGACTGGGAACGCGGCTAGTAGGTCGCCCCCACCCAAAAAATTCTTGGGAGAGCTCCCCCGAAAATCCCCCAAATCCGGTCCATGAAGCAGTCCGCGACTGCGTGAACAGTCCTCCCTGGTCCCAATCTCAGCTGCCCACCGCAGAGCAGGACCGGTCAACTGCATGGCAATATGGGATATTTTGGTACGATCCGTTGGAAACAGGTGTGGGTACTGGTTGAATGTTTCCATACAGTTCACCAGGAGGCGTGGCAGTCTTCCTCCGAGCCGGCGTAGCGCGAGGGGGGGGGGCGACGGCGGCAACCGCGGGCTTCGAGGGGGGCGGTGTCCCGAAACGTGTCCATCGGGCAAAGAACCATAGTGGCGCCCGTGTGTTAGGGGAAGAGGAAAAAAAAGGAAAAAGCAAAAGGAAAAAACTGGGAAAAAAGGGAAAAAAAGGGAAAAAAAAAAAATAACCTGGGTCGTCGGCGGAGCAGCTATTTCCGGGTTCGGGCTCACTCCGCTATCCGTACCGCGGCGGAGCCGCGATTCCGGGTTCGGCAGTCGCGGCCGCGGCTTCCGAGCCGCGGCGGAAACGCGACTTCCGGGTTGCGCTGTTTCGGTCCGGGCTTCTGTAACGGTGGTGTTGCGCTGCACAGACACACGGTGAAACCAGAATTCCGAAAACAAGGATTTATTTAAAAAGCGAAACAACAAAAGAGACGCCGCTCAAATGGAGCGGCCAGGTAGGCATGGAAGCCTTGCGCGCCGTGCGCCGTGGTACCGGGAGTACCGGAGATCTGGAGCGGACCTGGAAGTCCGGATCTGGAGCAGAGGAAACGGGAACACGAATTGACAACAGGTTAGGCATTTAAATCACTATGGAACGGGTCCGCGACACTACCTAAGTGTTACGAGCCCTGGACGGGGAATGAAGGGAGAGCCGTGCTATTTAAAGGGGAGATGGAGAGGGGGCTAGGATTAGGAACACCTGATCTAGTAGTGTGATTGAGTGCGTGTGTGTGTGTGGAACGAAGCAGGAGGGAGAGAGAGAAGAGAGAGAGAGAGAGAGAGAGAGTGTGTGTGGTGTGTGTGTGTGGTGTGTGTGTGTAACGAGCGGGGCGGAGCCAGGAGATGAGTGGGAGGCAGAGAGAGAGAGAGACAGAGAAGAGAGAGAGAGAGAGGGAAAAAAAAGTGACACACACACACACACACACACACATTTAACAATTTTACAAATAACAGTACATAATATAGCACACTGCCACACTCCATAAACTATACAGTATGTATGTATGTGGCAGCGAGCATAAGGAGAAGCAATCGAGGAAAATCTCACAAATCTCACAAATCTATCTCACACATTTTAATACAGAAAAATCATATTCTGAACAATCATACCTTGGATCTTCTTGAGCCACATTACCTATAAAATGTCACTTTCCTATGACAAAATTTTATAAGGTCTTATAAGATAGACTATGATGTACTAGTGCAGAAAAATGTATGTAAATTTTTTGGTATATCGGCGATTTAAATAAAAAAAATAAAATTAAATGAGATCAGTTGATCTAAGGAAATTAACTGTACAATTTAGCACAAGTCAAAGGCTTGTTTAGAGTGGATACACTCCACACAAAACAAATTTCAAAAAACAAAAACACCCAAATGAGGATGGGTTCTCTGTTGAGTCTGGTTCCTCAACATCCATGGGTGAGATCTCGTGTACGTCACCCTGGATAAGGGCGTCTGCTAAATACCAAATGTAAATGTAAATGTTTATGTTCTACACTAATAAGCGAGCGAGGGCTTCTTTTCTGAGCTTCCTAGAGATGCTGAGCATCAACAAATCGGTAGGTAGGCTTCTATTGACCTGGTGAGTCACATCCAAATTTGGCAGGATGGCCAATAGTCACATGGTAATTTTGGAGGGAAACAAATATCTTTGTTTGTGTTTAAGCTCATTTGCATGTCTTAGCTTTGGTCCGGGGAAATAATACATTTTGAATTAAAAATATAATAAGATAATAAAGATAATGCAATAAGATGCCTACAAATGGTCACATGGCATATATCATGGGATAGGAAATAATTAGTCATTTTGATACTAAGGACAAGACAGATAAATATAGTCTAAATAGCTAAATATAGCTAAAAAAAAAAAGCTAAATATAGTCAATTATGGATACCCACTACTTTATAAAACATTGGTTTTATGAATTAAGATTGGATCCTAGTTAATACTAACACAGGGAGACGGACGTATTAAATTTCAATTCAATTCAGTTTTATTTAGTAGAGTGCTGTTTTACAGTTGTCCTTGTCATAAAGCAGCATTACATAATACACTTAGCAATACTGTACGGAAATGAAAATCAGTTTGTCCATGATTTCACCTTGTTGAGCAAGCCGAGGTGATGGTGGCAAGGAAAAACTCCCTGAGATGGTAACAATAAGAAATCTTGAGAGGAACCAGACTCAACAGAGAACCTATCCTCATTTGGGTGTTTTTGTTTTGTGAAATTTGTTTTGTGTGGAGTGTATCCATGGAAGTGCAGAAGTGGCCCCAGTCTCTGAAGTGTTTAAGGCCCAATGTGGTGGCGTCTTCACCCGGAGACAAGTCATCACGAGGGGTCAGACAGGTCCAGAGTGTAGAGGGGGTCTGCATCACTGGCAGTTGCACTCTGTGGAGTGAATACACATTTGGTGTATTGTAGAGGCATGAATTAACCATAACAGCATAACTAAAAGGAGAACAAGAGTGAAACACAGCCATGAGAGCTTCCTGATATGTAAAGCAAACAATCACTCTCACTGCCACAAACCTGAGTGATTAATGAGAGTGAGGAAGATTGCACTAAACACACCAGATCACCATAATACTCAACATCCATGGGTGAGATCTATTCCTTTTTCTAAAGCAAAACTATTCACTGAATGCTTGGTTGAATAAATAAGTTTTCGTCCAGGACACTGAGACTGTGTCTGATTCTTTAACATTAATCAGGAGGGAGTTCCATAACTTTGGGGCTATGTAAGAGCCTGTCCCCAACTGTAGTTTTACTAATACGAGGTACTGACAGACAGCGTGCATGCTTTGATCGAAATAAGCATGCCAGAATGTAAGCATGGCTCTAATAATTCTGTCAGATACTGTGTTGCGAGACCATTTAGTTCTATATAGGTCAGGAGTAATACATTAAAATCGATGTGAAATTTCACTGGGAGTTTCGAATGAGAGATTAGAATCTATAATCACACCTAGATCTTTTACTGTTGCACTCAATGTAATAGAAAAACCATCTAGAGTTATAGTCTGATATTTTGATCCTAGCTGCATGTAGTCTTATTACAGGAACAGCTGTTTTACCAGGATTAAGCAGGAGGAATTTACTTAACATCCAGTCTCTTATGGCTTTCACACATTGCTCAACTTTATTTAGCTGGGTTTTTTTTTGGCCAATTGCCCTAGCTGAGAATATAACTGTGTGTCATTAGTATAACAATAGATGAAAATAGGGATCGTTTCAAAATATTTGAAAATATTCATTAAGGAGGCAGTTATCCTATCCTAAGAATTAAGCACAGAACTATTATTCTATAAGACATGAGAGACCAAACTATTATCTTATAACATTTATCATATAAAACATTGTGGAAAATGAAGAACACTGTACATGGTGCACAGCCATACGATCAGCAAATAAAAGTGGTATACATACATTTATTTACATGGTATACATATACAGTACTGTGCAAAATTTTTAGGCAGGTGTGAAAAAATGCTGTAAACAAAGAATACTTTCAAAAATTAAAGTGTTAATAATTTACTTGCATCAATGAGCAAAATGCCATACATGAACAAAATGAGAAATCTATATCAAATCAATATTTTGTGTGACCACCCTTTGTTTTCAAAACAGCAGCAAGTCTGTTCCATCTTGGAGAACTAACCACAGATCTTCTGTGGATGTAGGTGTTCTCACATCCTTCTGTCTCTTCATGGAATCCCAGACAGGGATCTATGGGGGCCATGACATCACTTCTAGTATTTTTTGGTCTTCAAAACTTAGTAACACCAAATATTGAATTGATTTTGATTTTGTTCGCTCACATTGCATTTTGTAAATTGACAAAAAAATCATTTATATTTCTGAAAGCATTCTTTGGTCACTGCGTTTTATATAGAAATATAGTATATATATATATATATATATAGATATATATATATATATATATATAATATATATATATATATATATATAATGTATTATAAGCTTTATTATTTCGAAAAACGAAACGTCAAAAACATATATTAGGTGAGGGGGTAGGTCATAGGTCAAGAATTATGACTAGGTGGATTTATGGTGTTTACTGACCTTCTGAAAGTCATCTAGTTTTTTCTCAGGCACTAGCAAAATGTAATGGTAGTGTGAAGCATTGGTATTGTTCAAAAGGGTGGTGGGGGTGTTAAAACCTTTTCTGTTTGTGTGTGTGTGTGTGTGTGTGTGGTGTGTGTGTGTGTGTGTGTGTGTGTGTGGTGTGGTGTGTTAATTACCCAAAGAGATTCTGGTTGAGTGCCATCAGAATCTGTGTCACAAGAGCCATGTCGTTAATGTTTCTCGTATTGGAAGACAGACTAAGTCCTTGTGTGGGGGGTCTCTGTGTGTTGAGGTGTGTGGATGGTAAGTGTGTATCTGTGTCTGTTTGAGGTGTGAGATATCAAGTTGTTCAAATAAGTTTTAAAGATAAGACTTGACAAAGTTAAAACATCCTCATGCATCACGAGAATCAAGTTGATAATGTTTCTCGTAGTGGAAAACAGACTATTGCCCCATTGTGGGGTGTTAGGTGTGTGTGTGTGCATGTGTGTGTCTGGGGGATGCAATGGTATTATTCAAAAGGGGGGTTAAAACCTTTCTGTTTGTGTTTGTGTATGTCTGTGTGTGTGTGTTGATTACCAAAGAGATTCTGCTGAGGGCCATCAGAATCTGTGAGCCATGTTGTTAATGTTTCTCGTATTGGTAAAACAGACTATGTCCTGTTGTGGGACTGTGTATGTTTGTCTGCATGTGTGTGTGTGTGTGTGTGTGGCTCGCAAAGATACCCACTGCATTTAATCTGGCTAATGCTGAGATAGGGTATTATCCACACTATTTTAATCATGTTGAAAATGACACTTATTTAGGACCATACCCCAACAAGGATACTGTTTTCCTGTACCAATGCCACTGTTCCACATCCTGAAATAGTATTTAAACAGGTTTAGAGTAGCAAAAAAAAACTCCTGAAAACCAAGAACAATGGTGTGTTCACACTTACAAATGCTGTATAACTCCATTCCCCTACACTGCAAACATTTTAGCCTTCACACAAAAACTTCTAAAAGAATTTCAGAAAGTACTATGTATAAAACATTGTGTTCAGCAACACTTACAGTTTTTTCTGATGGCTTAAACCCTAACTGTGATTCTTATAAAACAATTTCTAAAACTATTAATACTTATAGCAAAACCACTCACTGAGTTAGCAAAACTAAAAGCACAAACACTGCTTCGCAATCAGTTTGCAATTTTGTAACACACAATTTGCAAAACTGTAGGCACAATTCACTGCACAACACTCAATTACCAAATTTCCAACACACTACTAGCAAAATTATACACATGTATGGCTATCATTAACACTACATTGGCCAACTGTCTGGCACACTTTCACATGTGAAAACTGTTTTAGATAATTAGTTCACTTTCCAATCAGCCTAAGCACTATAAATAAGCCACAGGTAAGCTGTCTATGTGGAGTACAATGGAAGGAGCAGTAAAAGTGAGAAGAGTGAGAATCAGAGGAGGCCGAGGAGGCCAAGGAAGAGGATGTGGAAGTGAAGAAGTTGGAGGAAGAGGACAAGGAGGAGCAAGAAGAGGACGAGGACAAGGAGGGGAAAGAGGAAGGGTAAGAAGAGTAAGAAATAGAATAACTGATGACATCAGAGCTACAATAGTGGACCATGTCATCAACCATGGGATGATCCTGAGGGAAGCTGGCCAACGGGTTCAGCCTAATTTGAACCACTACACTGTGGCAAGCATCATTAGGACATTTCGAAATGAAAATCAGTAAGTACTTTGTAGCACTGCCATACTCTAATGAGAAACACAACAGTACCATACATGCAAAAATACTGAAACACTCCAGAGCAAGAGACCCATATAGTGAACATGGTGATTGCCAATAATGCAATAAGACTGCGCGAAATACAGCAGCGCATAATTGATAATGACACCATCTTTCAAAATAAACACAGTGCAAGCATTTCTGCACTAAGTCGTTTACTTGTGCGCCACAGAATAAGAATGAAGCAAATGTTACAGAGTTCCTTTCGAGAGAAACACAAGAACGTGTAAAGCA
>JACRUU010000033.1:1063255-1074842 GCA_030449085.1 Kryptopterus vitreolus | reverse complement strand
TGATATGATGAGGGGAATTTAGGTAAATAATTATGAGTGTTATTTACAGTAGAATGGAGAACAGCAGGATGAACCTGTACAGCAGGAAGTGAGTGTTAGAGATTGTTGGGTTGTTTTTGTTGATGACAAAGTGAAAGAAAGTGGTGATTATAATAAAGATGCTCCTGTGACTCAGTAAATTCATTATACAGCCTTTATACATTATTTTAGATATAATATGTTTAATAAAAAGAATAAACATTATGATGTATAACTATTGTGTAGTAATGACTATTTTAGGAACATGTACATTCATTCATTCCTTCATTCATTCATCTTCTACCGCTATCAATATCCGATCTTCCCTCGGGTCACGGGGAGTCTGTGTCTATCTCAGGCGTCTATGGGCATTAATGCAGGATACACCCTGGATGGAATACCAACCCATCACAGGGCACACACACACACACACCACACACACATGATACACTAGTGTAATTTTTCAGGTGCCAATCAACCTCCGTGCATGTTTTTTGGACCGGGAGGAACCGGAGAACCCGAAGAAAAAACCCCCTGAGACACCGCCTCCTGGGAGAACATGCACAAACTCCACACACACATGGCCGAGACGGGAATCGAACCCGGATCCTGGCGGTGTGAGGCGAATGTGGCTAAATTATGTTTATTATGTTTATTATTTGTATTATTTGTACAGACCTGGATTGTGTGTTTATAGGTGTGTTTGTCTTGTGAACACTATTACAAATAAACTATAATAAATCAGAATGATATGTAAATGCATCATTTTTTAAAAACAACACTAAGAATTGTGTGTGTTTGTGTTACACACACTCACAAAAATACAATTCAAACATACTTGTGTGTTCTGTCTCGGCCTGTAACAGCACTGAACCACACATTACACAACACTGCATCATCAGTTACTACAGGGAAACAACAACCACAGGTTACTGAGAGAGAGGGAGAGAGAGAGAGAGAGAGAGAAGAGAGAGAGAGAGAGAGAGAGAGAGGGGAGAGAGAGGGCGAGAGAGAGAGAGCCTGTATAAATGTATTATAAAATGTTTATAAATAGAGGAGAGAGAGAGAGAGAGAGGGAGAGAGAGAGAGAGAGAGAGAGAGAGAGGGAGAGAGAGAGAGAGAGAGAGAGGGACGTAGAGAGGGCGAGAGAGGGATAGAGGGAGAGACTGTATAAATGTATTATAAATGTATATATAAATAAAAGTAGACCCTTTACAGACTCTGTATGCTTGGCGACCCCAGAGTGTAAAATCCCGGATGAGACTTGGTGCATCAGTAACATTAATGTTTAGATGTCATTAAAATGCATTAATTTTTTTTTCGATCAAGTTTATTATTATTTTCTTTTATATTTGAGTGAAGAAAGCATGTCATGAATAAATGTGTGCTGTGTTGAAGGTTATAATTTGCCTTATTTGTTTATTATCATCATTATTATTATTATATTATTTATATAATTTATTTATTTATTAATTTATTTATTTATGTGTTTATTTAGTTATTTATTTATTTATATTTTTCAATTTAAAAACGGATATGTACATTAATAATAAATAAGTAAATAAATTAAAGATGTTAATTTTGACACCTTTTATTAAGACATTAATATAAAAGGAATTTCATATTATTCATATTATAATATTAGTAATAAAGTATTTACACACTGTTACTTCTCACCACTGGAGCTGAAACTTCGTTACTTTAGCACGAGTAAAAACATAAAACAATAACGAGTCTTTAAAAACTTTTACTTAAATAAAGGATGTGTTTATTTTGATCTTCTCTGTTTAGGAAAATGGTTTCAGAATCACATCGTCTCCACTAAAATATAAATCTTTTCTCTGTTCTTAACTCAATGTTTATTGTTACAGTTTTTTCTGATTGCTTAAGCACATTTTTTGTAACTATTCTCTATTTTTGCAAAACCTTTCACCCAATTATCAAAACATTGTAGTTCTCTTGCAAAAGCGAACACAGCTAGATTAACTCTTCACACCTTCGTAAAAATGGTGTTTTCGTATCAAACAGTACACACAAGCCATCATCTACTAAGCACACAATGCGCCAACTGCACACTGATGGTATGAATACAAAACACATCTGGCTTTAGCTTTCTCTGTGTACAGATGTCAATTTGAGGTCATACTTTTGTCATGGTGTTATGTAAACATACAAGGATCCAAACTTCACGTATTGGTGTTTATTCACACTCATTAAAACTAAGAGAAAGTCAGAACACAAAATAGTAATTTCACAAAAAAGGGGGAAAAAAGACAATCAGCCGATATCATGTCGTCTTTCTGGGTCCGGACACAAAATTTTGTCCACATCGCATGCGATATCCTCCAGTCCAAGGCACCGGGGAAAATATCTCCTTGAATGCCGTATCCAGGCCTGACATGATGCCTGGTCAATATCCCCACATGCCTCCTCCATTGCCTGTAAAAGTGGAGAGTATGGAGGGAGGATGAGTGCCATGAAGGATGGGTGGTCTGTAAACCAGTTGCGGACCAAAGCAGCCCTATGGAAACTAACATTGTCCCATATGATGACATATCGGGTATGCTCTGGTCTCTGAGCATGTCATGTAAGGTGTCCAGGAATGCAATAATGTGTGCAGTGTTGTATGGGCCTATGGTTGCATGATGGTGAATAACACCATTTTGGCTTATAGCTGCACACATGGTTATGTTACCACCACGTTGTCCTGGGACATTGATGATGGCACGGTGTCCAATAATGTTCCTGCCACGTCTCCTGGTTTTACTGAGGTTAAAACCAGCCTCATCTACAAAATGTAGCTCATGTCCCATGGCATCTGCTTCTAGTTCCATCACTCTCTGGACAAGACAAAACAAATGCAACACATCAGGCCCATGCACAGCACTACAGTATGCACTTCCAAATTCTGAACCAATGACACTATAGCTTACCTGCACATAGTCATATCGCAGTTGCTTTACACGTTCTGTGGTTCTCTCGAAAGGAACTCTGTACATTTGCTTCATTCTTATTCTGTGGCGCGCAAGTACACGACTAAGAGCAGAAATGCTTACACTGTGTTTATTTTGAAAGATGATGTCATTATCAATTATGCGCTGCTGTATTTGGCGCAGTCTTATTGCATTATTGGCAATCACCATGTTCACTATATGGCTCTCTTGCTCTGGAGTGAACATTCTTCCTCTGCCCCCAACATCTGGACGTCTAGCAATTCTGTAAAGTAACAATTTCAGTATTTTTGCATGTATGGTACTGTTGTGTTTCTCATTAGAGTATGGCAGTGCTACAAAGTACTCACCCATTCTCATTTCCAAATGTCCTAATGATGCTTGCCACAGTGTAGCGCCTCAAATTAGGCTGAACCCGTTGGCCAGCTTCCCTCAGGGTCATCCCATGGTGGATGACACGGTCCTCTATTGTAGCTCTAATGTCATCAGTTATTCTATTTCTTACTCTTCTTACCCTTCCTCTTTCCCCTCCTCGTCCTCTTCTTGCTCCTCCTTGTCCTCTTCCCTCTAACTTCTTACACCTCCACGTCCTCTCCCTTGGTCTCCTCGGCCTCCTCTGATTCTCACTCTTCTCACTCTTACTGCTCCTTCCATTGTACTCCACATAGACAGTTTACCTGTGGCTTATTTATAGTGTTTAGGCTGATTGGAAAGTGAACTCATTATCTAAAACAGTTTTCACATGTGAAAGTGTGCCAGACAGTGTGCCAGAGTAGTGTTAATGACAGCCATACATGTGTATAATGTTGCTAGTAGTGTGTTGGAAATGTGGTAATTGAGTGTTGTGCAGTGAATTGTGCCTCCAGTTTTGCAAAGTGTGTGTTACAAAATTGCAAACTGAGTGCGAAGCAGTGTTTGTGCTTTTAGTTTTGTTAACTCAGTGAGTGGTTTTGCTATAAGTATTAATAGTTTTAGAAATTGTGCTATAAGAATTACAGTTAGGGTTTAAGCCATCAGAAAAAAAACTGTATTATATAGATTTGTACTGTAGGTGTAAATAACACTAATAGGGATATTCTCAAAATCACCACTTAGTCTCAGAGGATGGAGAATAATAAATAAATAAATAAATAAATAAACAAACAAACAAACAAAGAAAAATAAATAAACAAACAAACAAAATATATATATATATATATATATATATATATATATATAGGTAATTCATATAATGATATTTAAATTATTTAACATATTATTACAATATTATTCTTTTCTTGTTAATGATGATGATGATGATGTTTCTATCTGCGTTGATAAAGACTTGTGTAGACACATTAATAGTATTGTTTATAGTGTTTATATATATAATACTATAAATACTATAAATATACTTTACTGTGAACGTTGTTATTTATATCATAGTTGAAATGTGCATTGCGGGGATTTCCTGATGTGCTGTATGTGTGTATGTGTGTGTGTGTCTTTACATTTTGCCCTTTTCTTGAATGTATAAATCTCTGTAAATGTTTGATGTTGTGTAATAAATAAATAAAAGTAAACAGTATAAGATTGTTTATAAAGAGCAGTGAATGTGAAATCCCGGTGTTTTCCCCCGACAATAAAACACTTTCAGTTTAATCACTAATCTACCGCTGAAATTTCTACCTAGTAACTGATGATGCAGTGTTTTATACAGCGCTGTTACAGGAACACAGACAACACAACTAACACAAATACACACGCATACACACACATACACAGCGCCTGATACCTGCAAATATGTGTGTGTGTGTGTGTGTGTGTGTGTGTGTGTGTGTGTGTGTGTGTGCATCTATTGGTGTATAACAACCCTTTTATTCCTTCTGAATAAATAAGACTCTGTGCCCTTAATGATAATAATTAAAGACATTATAGAGTTTATAATCAAACTTAGTCACATTGAACACTGTCTCTGAAATAAAGCGATATTCAGTAGATAAAATGGAAATGTCGAAGTAATTTCTATAAAAATCTTTCAGGAACTTTCAGGAACATTTTGGTAAAATGGAGCTTTGAAATTCATTATGGTTATAAACACACAAACACAGGTCATGGTGCATTATAATCATTTTCTCCTGTACATTTTCTGTAAACAGTTTTATAAAACTGAATTAAAGCTGCTTAGATCCTGAGGTATGAAATCTCCTGCAGTTCTCAGAAAATAAAGGTTTAAACACCTTTTATTGCCAATTATGATCATTATTGTAAATGATTTAAACTTAAAGACAGATACAAAATGTTTAGAAATAAAGGCTGGTGATGAAGTTATAATGCAAAATAGATGTTCATGGTGATAAAAAAGAGTCTGAAGCATACTCCTCTATTAACTGCCTTTCCCACACACACACACACACACACACACACACACACACACACACACACACACACACACACACACACACTATGTGTATATATACATATATATATATATGTACTATGTGTGTGTATATATCCATCCATCCATCCATCTTCCTCCGCTTATCCGGGACCGGGTCGCGGGGGGCAGCAGTCTAAGCAGAGATGCCCAGACTTCCCTCTCTCCGGCCACTTCCTCTAGCTCCCCCGGGGGGACACCGAGGCGTTCCCAGGACAGTCGAGAGACATAGTCCCTCCAACGTGTTCTGGGTCTTCCCCGAGGCCTTTTCCCGGAGGGACATGCCCGAAACACCTCCCCTGGAAGGCGCCCAGGAGGCATCCGAAATAGATGCCCGAGCCACGCCAGCTGGCCCCTCTCGATGTGGAGGAGCAGCGGATCTACTCCGAGCTCCTCCCGAGTGACTGAACTTCTCACCCTATCTCTAAGGGAGCGCCCAGCCACCCTGCGAAGGAAGCTCATTTCGGCCGCCTGTATCCGGGATCTTCACACTCGGCTGCAAACCTTCCCAGTGCATGCTGAAGGTCTTGGCCTGATGGAGCCAACAGGACAACATCATCGGCAAAAAGCAGAGACGAGATCCTGTGGTCCCCAAACCAGACTCCCTCCATCCCCTGGCTGCTCCTAGAAATTCTGTCCATAAAAATAATGAACAGAACCGGTGACAAAGGGCAGCCTTGCCGGAGTCCAACATGCACCTGAAACAGGTCTGACTTACTGCCGGCAATGTGAACCAAACTCCTGCTCCGTGCATACAGAGATCGAGCCGCCCTCAACAGAGGGCCTCGGACCCCATACTCCCGGAGGCACCCCCCACAGAGTGCAGCGAGGGACACGGTCGAATGCCTTCTCCAAATCCACAAAGCACATGTGGACCGGTTGGGCAAACTCCCATGATCCCTCCATCACCCTGTAGAGGGTATAGAGATGGTCCAGTGTTCCACGGCCAGGTCGAAAACCGCATTGTTCCTCCTGAATCCGGGGTTCGACTAAAGGCCGAATTCTCCTCTCCAGTACCCTGGCATAGACTTTCCCAGGAAGGCTGAGGAGTGTGATCCCCCTATAGTTGGAGCACACCCTCCGGTCCCCTTTCTTAAAAAGAGGAACCACCACCCCGGTCTGCCAATCCAGAGGCACCGTCCCCAGCTGCCACGCGATGTTGCAGAGGCGTGTCAGCCAAGACAGCCCCACAACATCCAGAGACTTCAGGTACTCAGGGCGGATCTCATCCACCCCCGCTGCTCTGCCACCGAGAAGCTTCTCAACTACCTCGGTGACCTCAGCTTGGGTGATAGATGACGCCACCTCTGAGCCCATGGCCTCTGCTTCCTCATCGGAAGGCATGACTCCGGGGTTGAGGAGATCCTCAAAGTATTCCTTCCACCGTCCGATGATGTCCCCAGTTGAAGTCAACAGATCCCCACCTCCACTGTAGACAGTTTTGGCAGGGCACTGCTTCCCCCTTCTGATATGTCGGACGGTTTGCCAGAACTTCTTTGAGGCCGACCGATAGTCCCTCTCCATGGCCTCTCCGAACTCCTCCCATACCCGAGATTTTGCCTCAACAACCACCCGGGCCGCAGCCCGCTTGGCCTGACGGTACCCATCAGCTGCCTCAGGGGTCCCGAGAGCCAACCAGGCTCGGAAGGACTCCTTCTTCAGCTTGACGGCATCCCTTACTTCCGGAGACCACCACCGGGTTCTGGGATTACCGCCGCGACAGGCACCTGAGACCTTGCGGCCGCAGCTCAGAATGGCTGCATCAACAATGGAGGTGGAGAACATGGTCCACTCAGACTCAATGTCTCCAACCTCCCTCGGGATCTGGTTGAAGCTCTGCCGGAGGTGGGAGTTAAAGATGTCTCTGACAGGGGGTTCTGCTAGGCGTTCCCAGCACACCCTCACAATACGTTTGGGTCTGCCGGGTCTGTCCAGCTTCCTTCCCCGCCATCGAATCCAGCTCACCACCAGGTGGTGATCAGTTGACAGCTCCGCCCCTCTCTTCACCCGAGTGTCCAAAACACACGGACGGAGGTCAGATGAGACAACCACAAGGTCTATCATCGATCTCCGTCCTAGGGTGTCCTGGTACCATGTGTACTGATGGACACCCTTGTGTTTGAACATGGTGTTCGTTATGGACAAACTATGACTAGCACAGAAGTCCAATAACTGAGCACCACTCGGGTTCAGATCAGGGGGGCCGTTCCTCCCAATCACGCCCCTCCAGGTATCACTGTCGTTGCCCATGTGGGCATTGAAGTCCCCCAGTAGAACAACAGAGTCTCCAGTCGGGGCGTTTATCAGCGCCCCTCCCAGAGACGCCAAGAAGGCCGGGTACTCTACACTGCCATTCGGCCCATAGGCACAAACAACAGTGAGAGACTTTTCCCCAACCCGAAGGCGCAGAAAGCGCAGGGAAACGACCCTCTCGTTCACCGGGGTAAACTCCAACACATGACGGCTAAGATGGGGGGCTATGAGCAGGCCCACACCAGCCCGTCGTCTCTCACCGCCGGCAACTCCAGAATAATGGAGAGTCCAGCCTCTCTCGAGGAGTATGGTTCCAGAGCCCAGACTGTGGGTGGAGGTGAGCCCGACTATCTCTAGCCGGTATCTCTCAACCTCCCGCACAAGCTCGGGCTCTTTCCCAACCAGCGAGGTGACATTCCATGTCCCTAGAGCTAGTCTCTGTGTCCAGAGGTCGGGTCGTCGAGGCCTCCGCCTTCGACCACTGCCCGAACCAAACATTGCACCGGTCCCTTATGAGCCTTCCTGCAGGTGGTGGGCCCACGGGGAAGGTGTCCCCACGTCACTCATTCGGGCTGAGCCCGGCCGGGCCCCATGGGTGGAGGCCCGACCACCAGGCGCTCGCTTTCGAGCCCCAGCCCCGGGCCTGGCTCCAGGGAGGAGCCCCGGCTGCGCCATACCGGGCGACGTTATGGTCCTTGATTTTAATGCTTTCATAAGGGAATTTGGGAATTTGAACCGCTCTTCGTCTGAGCCGTCCCCTAGGACCTGTTTGCCTTGGGAGACCCTACCAACATAGCTCCTAGGATCATCCGGTTACTCAAACCCCTCCACCACGTTAAGGTGGCGGTTCAAGGAGGGGGTGTGTATATATATATATATATATATTTACTTCAGACATATTTATGTAACTTATGTATACAGTAACTTATGTAAGCTAAATCCTTTTGTGTGTATATATATATATATATATATATATATATATATATATATGTATTTACTTCAGACATATTTATGTAACTTATGTATACAGTAACTTATATAGCTAGCTAAATCCTTTTGTGTGTGTGTGTATATATATATATATATATATATATATATATATATATATATATATATATATATATTATGTATTTACTTCAGACATATTTATGTAACTTATGTATACAGTAACTTATGTAGCTAAATCCTTTTCTGTGTACATATATATATATATATATATATATATATATATATATAATATATACATGTGCATATATATAAGAAGAATAGAATGATATTTATACATTTCTATTGAAAAATGTTCATCATTTTCTTTTACTTTCAGTATAATCCTGCTCTCCTCACTTCTCCTGAGAAACTGATGACGTAACTGAATTCTCAATTCTGATTGGTAGATACACTGATTTGTGATTGGTCAGAGCGCTGGTATATATATATATTTCTCCCGCCTCTTACAGCAGGAGTTTAGTGTTCACCTCAGGTTGTGGTGGATGTGTGACGCTCTGTATCTGGATTTATACACGGAATTATATATAATATTAATTATACAGTAATAGATTAGTGAGTGTGTTTGTTGTGTATTATTGTAGATAACACAGTGTGTGATGGCGCGCTACAGTTCTGTCATGAAAGCCCTGGTTTTCATCACATTTTCACTTCAGCTTTCATCAGCAGGTGAGTTTTATCATCTTTATTGTTATTTATAGTTATTTAGTCCATAACATTAGACTTATTTCTTGACGTCTGTGAAGTCAGTTTGTAGCCGATTGTGGGTCAGTAATTGACTTTTTATTCCTCATCACCTTTCTTCAGTATCAGATCTCGTATAGGAAGATATACACAAATGTGTGAACACTGAATTGATTTGCCACAACACTATATTCCAGGTATTCCACAGGGCTTCCGTGCTTGTATAAAATATATAAAATGGTGTGCATGAGCAATAATGGAACTCCACTTTGAACAGAAAAGATGGAAAACAGGGCGGAGCCTAATGTGTGTGTGCCACAAGATAATTAAAATTGAAAGCGCCATGCACGTGCACACATAATATCAGATTAGGTAACATCTCATGTACACAACACACTGAATCTTTCAAAGTACTATACATACAAACGTGGCTAATCATTAGAAATACACCAGTCAATTTCTTCTGCCATGCCGGCCTTACTCAGAACCACTTACACTGTTAATAGGTATAATGGCGGTATATCAGGAGTTTTTCCTTGTAAGAAATGAGAACATTATTTTTTTAAATATTATGTTTGTATTTAAATGATCACCATGACAAGTTATCACAAATACTTTTACAGATTTAAATCTGCCAAGTGTTTTCATTATTCTGACTGACCATAACATTAGATTTGAGAGTGTGCCTCTGGGTGGGTTTTCTGGATAAATGTGTCAATGCGTGTGTGTTTGTATTTTACAGTGAAACACTCTCTGCAGTATGTCTTAACTGCAGTTACACCAGGAATAAATTTCCCAGAATTTGCTGAAGTGGGTCAGGTGGATGGAGAACAGTTTGTGTACTACGACAGTAAGATCAGGAAAATGATCCCAAAGACGCAGTGGATCCAGAACCATGTGGGAGAAGATTACTGGAACAGAGAGACACAGATTATGCAGGGTTTTCAGGAGAACTTCAAAGTCGGTGTGGCTACACTGATGCAGCGCTTTAATCAAACTCACACTGCAGGTAAGAGCACACCTACACATAAACAAATAATACCACACATTTGTAAGCACACACACACACACGCAAACAAAAATGGATATGACAAGCACATGCGCACACACACACCACATTCACAACTGAAAGTCTTGCTCCGTATGGATTCAGGGATGTTCCTCCACCATTCACTTACTCTACATGGACATTGAGTGGAGCTCTTTGAACTCTTTGAATGTTATATGGCTTGTATAAAATTTCAGCAATAAAATGCAGATTTTTCTACAAGAAAAACAAAATTACAAAATCGCTTATTTAGTATTGCTCTTTAACAAAGAAAAATAACCTTTTATCTGATTACTCGATTAATCGATGGAATAACCACTTGAGTACTCGATTACTAAAATAATCGACAACAGCCCTAAATGTAATGTAATGTAACAGCATGCAGCTCATCATGTGATCACTTCCTCCTAGAACTCCAACTTAGTTTACACAGTTTACTGTCTGATGAAAGATAACAGAACCGCCCCCTGCTGGAGATTAAAGTAATCAACATCATCATCACTGTTTATCCAAAATTTATTCTCTCATTTTCTTCTTTATCTTTTGCATCAAAACACAGATATATGCACTGATTAATTATTTCATTCTTTATGTATTGTTTTCTTTTATTCTTTATGAAATCTATTTAAGATCGGATAAAGCGGTAGAAGATGAATGAATGAATGAATGAATGAAATCTATTTAATTTAATTTGAAGGAAGTACAATTTTAGCTCGTGTATGAAATGTATTTATTTATTTATTATTAAAATGTTTATTGTCAAAACATTTCAACACTTCAAAAAAAAACTGATCATAAATACTAATAATAAAGATCAAAGACGTTTCCTCCTGAAAATAAATATTCTCATTAAAATAACTGTACTGTTACACAACATGTAACATGTAACACGAATCAAACTGCAAAATGTAACGTATTAAACAAATACACAAACAATGAATTGTAATCAGTGAATAAATAAATAGATTTGGAACTTTTGTAAACATTTTGTTTATCTGACAATGTAAATGAAATAATAAATAGATATAATAATAGATATAATAGAATAAATAAATAAATATAAATTCTATTCAGATTGCCAAAATATTTACTGTATATTTATTTGTGGCTTGAAATATTTAGAATTATTGATGTTTTATTTTCCAGTGCAAGTAAAGTAAATAAACAAAACAAGATCCTGTATGTACAAAACAGAGACACCAGTGTACGTTA
>JACRUU010000033.1:1050755-1058255 GCA_030449085.1 Kryptopterus vitreolus | reverse complement strand
GGTGCTAGAAGTACCAAAAGGTCCTGATACACTCCACATTTACAGAGTCAACACTGATTTATTCATGCAGCACATCATAAACACTCATAAACACTCTGTACTGATTTAACACAGATCAGATGGAGGATCAGATGGAGGAGTGATTGGGATCATTGTTGGTGTAGTCGTGGCTCTTGTTGTTGTTGTTGTTGTTGTTGTTGCTGGAATTCTGGTCTGGAAGAAGAAATCTGCTAAACCGAATAGCGAGACAGGTATGTCATTGATGATAAATTAGACACAAAAATAATCAGATGGTGATTAAACACAATGTATAGATTTTATAAAAACTGTGTGTCTATCAGGATTTAAACCTGTTCCACAAAAACCCTGCACCTTTATGATCAATCATTTTTAAATCCACTACAGTGTTTATTTACAGTCTTTTAATTTCACTTTGTGATGATTTAAATCTTTTACAGCCTCTGAAACAGAGACTCTGAAGTCTTCATCCAACAACTCCTGAAGTGAGAGTTCCTGCTGCAGTGAGAGAGTAAGATATGATGATGTTTACAGTTTAATCTGGAATAAACATCATCACAAACATCTGTATTTATATTAAATCTCACCTTAGAACTCTTTATTCTCTCTGTTTTTCCAGGAGAGAGGAGGAGAGGACACACACATACACAGATACATACACACACACGGAACACCACACACACACACACACACACACACACACCACACACCACACCCACACACACACACACACACATTACCCTGTAAGTGGTGTAAGTTGGTTTATTGAGTGTATGGTGGTGGTTTTTATTATTAGGGATTATTTTGGGTTTGTGTTTTATTCTGTATAAATTCTCTCAGATTTAAACCTGGGCTTCAGGATCTACATGTAATGATTAATGAGATGTGATGAGTATATCAGGACTGAGGTGTGAAAGATCATATATATATATATATTTGTTTATGATGTACTTTCTTTTTATTGCTGTTATTTCTTTATAGTAATTTACAGTGTGTAACTGTATATAAAGAGTGTGTGTGATGTTTCCTGTGTACAGATTTTCCTCAGTAGATGATTTTTGTGTGTGTTTAAAACAGAAAGTGTGTTTTACAGATGTGATGAATGTTGAAGAGATTTGTGTAAAGTATAAACAACTCTTTTATAAGTATAATTTTTCTCTTCTCCATAAACACAAAATATAAAGATACAAAACAACACTGATTACATTCTGTACATTATTTATTACTGAAGGAAATCCAAAACAATCCATTAAACACATTCTCACATCTGTACAACACAAATCTGTAACACATATGGCACTGTAACATCTGAACAATCAATAAAGTGATTTTCATTTAACTCGAATTTTGTTTTATTTCTCGAAACACACTCAGTCATTGCAGGTTTAACATGTCATTGTGGTGAGGATTTATTAATAATTATTACTTCACTTAATATCCATTTTTTAAAGCCATCTCCAAATGATCTACTATTTGATGAAATCTTTTGTTAATAATACTCTCAGCATTGACATACAAAATGTATTTATTTATTATTATCATTCATTCATTCATTCATCTTCTAGCGCTTTATCCGATCTTCCTCGGGTCACGGGGAGTCTGTGTCTATCTCAGGCGTCTATGGGCATTAAGGCAGGATACACCCTGGATGGAATGCCAACCCATCGCAGGACACACACACACACACACACACACACATCCACACACATGGTACCACACACTAGGGACAATTTTCCAAGATGCCAATCAACCTACCGTGCATGTTTTTGGACCGGGGAGGAAACTGGAGAACCCGGAGAAAAACCCCCCTGAGGCACGGGGAGAACATGCAAACTCCACACACACATGGCCGAGACGGGAATCGAACCCGGACCCTGGCGGTGTGTGAGGCGAACGTGCTAACCACTAATCCACCGTGCCCCCTTATTTATTATTAATAAAACATATATTTATATATATTAGTATTAGTAAATTATAATTATTAATAAATAATTTAGCTTTCATGAAATTTCATATAAAAGCATAGAAATTATGAGGAAAACTTCACTAGAATACTTCACTTATCACTAGAAAAACTAATAAAATCTTATGAATGAAAACTAACATTATGTTTATAATTATGAGAATATTTTATATACAGTATGTATTGCATAATAAATAAACAATGCTAATTAAATCACACAGTTATTCATATTTTTTAATTGGTGTATTTAAAAAACATGTAAGACACGTGTCAGATCCTTAAGCATTTTTGTATTTCTATATTTAAAAACTGATAATGTAACAATGTGATTTGCTCTGACCAAACAAATCCACTTATAATGATGGAAAGCACTGTTACAGGATGTGTTAGTGTTGGGTATGTATACATATTTTTGTATCTTCTCCATTTCCAACATGAGGAGAAGATTTGGAGTCAGCAATGTCTGTGAACACGTAACCTTCTATAAGAGTTTGATAAGAATGGTGTTCAAGACTTCCTCTGTCATGCTTTGCCCTCATAAAGTGCCATACAGTACTGTTCCCATGCTCCTCCAAAATGGGGACTACTGGGAGGATTGAATCTGAATTGGATTTGCTGTTTGGCAAGCTCAGTCTGCAGGGTAGGACACGATGATGTAAATGACACTTGGATCTCCCTTTCTGCCCCTTTAAAGTTTGTGCTTTGCGCCTGACAGTTTTCCTCGGCGGAATATGAATTGTCTTCCTACATCGGAAACAAGTTACAAGTTGCTTTTGCTTGCCACCTTTGACAGTCAGGGCATAAATGATATTGTCGTTTAACCGCTGTTCTACCATTCAAAATCAAATATGTCTCTGCAAAGACTCGTTCCGAGCCAGGTTGGTGAAGCGATCTATCAACGATGTACCCTTACACTCCTACCTTATTTTTCATTAACTTTAGGAGGAATTTTAAACAGATATTTCTATAAAGACTACACAAATGAAACTGACAGTCTCAGTATTGGTATATTAAAAATAGTGTAAAAACATGGAAAATAATAGATTCTTACATGTTCATGCCTTACTCCACAGCACCAACTGTCAGCATGCTTGAACACTTCCGGCATTTCAGAGGAACCGCCCACTTGCAACTCACTGGCAATCATCTCCCTAAGCCTTACAAGTGCGCTCAAGACCTAGGAGCTCTGCCAGATTGTGTTCTAGGCTCGCCCTGAACACTTTCAAGCTATTCTCTACCCGTGTTTACTCGATCGCTGACCTGTTTTGTTCTATGACCTTCTCGATCTCTGGTTTCCCAAACTCGCCTTTTCTCTGACTCTCCGACATGACCCCGGCTTCTGCTCTGTGCTCTCAGGCTCCCGACCCGGTGCTCCTCGGCCTCATGCTCTCCTCGGAATATCTGTTGCTTTCCCAGGGCTCACGCTCCTGCTCTGGCTCTCCTGTCTTTCATTCTTTCAAGATCTCGGCTCTGCAAACTCCCTCCTTCTGTTTCCCGGCTCAACGCTCCTCGCCTCCTTGGCACTAGGAATTCCAGCCCTAACTGACTCGACTCACTGCTCGGCACCGGCTCTATTGAATTTCCTGCACAAATTCCTTATAAGATACCTGTACATTGGATCCTAAACAAACCCTACCTGACAGAACAATCTGGCCAACATGGACCCCGCAGATAAAGCCGCTCCTCCAGAGGGACCTGATCTTCTAGCTTCTCTGATTGCAGTGTCTCACCACCAAGCTGCGCAGGAGCAGCAGATTCAAAATCTCGATACCAGCTTACAGGAAATCATGGACCTTTTGTGCACCCGCTTTGGAGATAGCACCTCCAGTGATGCTCCTCCTCCTGCACCAGCCGCTCCAGTCCTTCCCACACTCGTGGTACAAGCCAGCGGTCCACCTATCGTCCCTTTGGCCGTATGTGAACCACAACTCTCACCACCAGCCCGATATTCAGAAGACCCAGACTCGTGCCGCTCATTCATCATTCAGTGTGATCTGATCTTCAGTATGCAGCCTTCCTAGTTTGGCAATGAATGCTCCAAAGTGGCGTATGTCATCTCTCTACTCTCTGGTTGGGCCACCGCAGAGTGAGAAAGCAAGTCAGTGAACTGTGTGTCATTCGCCACCTTTTCTGCTGACCTCAGAAAGGTTTTTGGTTCATCCACACCATGCAGAGACGCCGCCCGAATTCTGATTCTGCTCACCTAGGGGCATCGCTCTGTGGCAGAATTTGCTGCTGATTTCCAGACCCAGGCCATTGACAGTGGATGGGATGACACCGCACTCTACAACACCCTCCTCCAGGGCCTTTCCTCTGCGGTTAAGCTCGCCGCTTAAGACTCACCCCCCAATTTCGATTTTCTGATCTCCGTGGCAATGCGCATTGATCGGCGCATAAGGGAGCGCCAACATGAATGCCATTTCCCCAGGCAGATCCTGGAACCGTATCATCCTGTCCTGCCACTCAGTTCTCCACCTTGAACCTTCAGCCACAACACCCGCTCCCCCTCTCCGCCACAGGCCATGGAGATAAAACGCCACCACCTGACCCCCACTGAGAAGCAGAGATGCAGGTCATTGGGGATGTGCCTCTACTGTGGAAGGCAGGGCTCGACAGTGAAGGAGTGAGCAACCACGAGCCCTTCATTCCCGGCTCCCTCCAAACCCTCCATTTTGGTTCACCTTCAGGCCAGCCCTGGGTGCAGTGATTTGGCAGCCTTCATTGACTCCGGGGAAGACACAGAATTCATTGACCTTGAGCTTGCCAAGCAACTTCAAGTTACCATGGAAGCTTTACCCAAAACCCTGCTGATCAGAGCCCTGGATGGCAGTCCCTTAGACCGAGCCACCCACCACACCAAGCCCCTGCTCATGTCCGTGAGGAACGACATCAAGAGTGGCTTTCCTTCCTGGTCATCTCTTCTCTCAAGGCACCTATCATGCATGGGCTCGCTTGGTTGTGGAAACATAACCCTCGAGTGGACTGGATCACCGGGCACATACTGGATTGGGGTGTGCACTGTTTCGGCCACTGCCTCACCTCCTCCCCACCCAAGGCATTGCTGAACCTATTATCAGTCATTACTGAACCTATTATCAGTCCCCAAAGTCTATCATGACCTCGCTCCCATCTTCCGCAAAGCCTTAGCCACCTCTCTACCACCCCACCAACATTTTGAGTGTTGCATAGATCTGCTTCCTGGAACCATCCCGCCACAGGGCCACTTGTACAAAATATCTGCCCCTGAGGGAACAACAATGAATCAGTACATCCAAGAATCCCTGGCAGCTGGTATCATCCGACCATTATCCTGCCCAGCTGGGGCCGGATTCTTCTTCATCGAGAAGAAGGACAAATCCCTCCACCCACGCATTGATTACCGGGGCCTCAACACTATCTGGAATTGCTACCCCTTGCCGCTCATGGTCTCTGCATTTGAACTCCTGCACAGTGCAACCATCTTCACCATCCTGGGCAACGTTTACCACCTGGTGCGCATCAGGACAGGGGACGAGTGGAAGGCCACATTTAATACCCCTCCTGGACATTATGAATACCTGGTCATGCCTTTCGGTCTTACCAACGCCACGGCCGTTTTTCAGGCTCGGTTAATGAGGTCCTCCGGGATATGCTAAAAAAAATTCGTGCTTGTCTATCTAGATCAGGGGTGTCACAGAAAAGGTGCTTCTCCACTAAACAAAATTAAGCAAAGAAAAATATTACCACAAGTACCACCAGAAATGGCAGCACCGAAGAAACGCAAGATAGCAAGTGAGTGTAGAAGATTTCAAACACGGCGGGAAAATGAATATTTCTTCAAATAAATCAACGGAAAGTGTGTCTGTTTGATTTGCAATGAAGATGCTGCCGTGATGAAAGAGCATAATGTCCGTCGGCACTATGAGACCAAGCATCAGAGCTACGCATCGTACACAGGCGCTGAACGAGCACAGAAATTCAAGCAAATGGCAGCTAGCCTGCAAGCTCAAAGAACAGCTGGTGTCACACTTGTATGCGCACATGAAAGCCTTCTGTGTAAAACTCCGCCTGTTTGTAACACAACTACGAAGCTGTAATGCTGCACACTTCCCTTCGCTGTCTGAAATCAAGTCTGCTTTTCCAAAGGCAGACCTTTCTGCTAAAGAGGAAAAAAATATGCTTCTGTAATTACATCTCTCGTGACAGAATTCAACCAGTGTTTTCAAGATTTTTCTGTTATTGAAAAACAGATCAAGCTGTTCTCGACCCCCTTCCTGGTGGATGCGGAAGAAGTGGAGGAGAGTCTGCAGTTAGAACTGATTGAAATGCAATGTGATGATTCTCTGAAGAGTCAACATCAGCTTCTCACCCTCCCTGATTTCTATAAGAGTTTGGATCATGCCAAGTTTCCTCTGATGAGACGCCACGCAAAAAGAATGATGAGCCTGTTCGGCTCAACATACATGTGAACAGACATTTTCTCTGTTAAATCAGAACAAAAGCAGACTGAGATCCAGAATGACTGATAACCATCTCTGTGAAGTCCTCCGTGTCTCAACCACCAAACTTTCCCCTGACATCCCAGCCATCCTTCAATCCAAAGGACAGCATCACTGCTCCCACTGAGAGCAATGTTCTTCACATTATATAGCGGTGTTAGAAATAAATACAGTAATCATGTGTCAATATGTCACCTCTTGTGTGTGGCCCGGGCCTTTGCTTATTTTTCTGTATTTCGCCCTCACCAAAAAAACTTTGGATACCCCTGATCTAGATGATATTCAGATTTTTTTCCGGGTCCATGAACGAACACATCCAGGTCCTGGAGAGGCTTCTCAAGAATGGGCTGTATGTAAAACCTAAGAAGTGTGAGTTTCATACAACTCAAACTTCGTTTCTGGTATATGTGTTCTCTGCTGGTAGTATCCAGATGGGCCCCTCTCAAATCCAAGCAATCCGGGGGTGTCCGGCTACCACTACTTGCCACCAGCTGCAACAATTTCAAGGACTATAGTTCTCTGGCAGCACCCCTCCACCGTTTTCTGAGCTCAAACGGCTCCCATCTTCATCTTCCCCATCCTGCTCGGCAGTTTGTAGTCAAAGTTGACACCTCCAGTGTTGGGGTGGGGTGGTTCTTTCCCAGATCTCTTTTAGGGATAGTCGCATGCATCCATGTGCCTTCTTTTCGTGACACCTCTGCTCCTTGGAAGGCAACTACCCTGTGGGCGAGGGAGCTCCTGGCAGTCAAACTGACCTTGCAAGACTGGCGCCACTGGTTGGAAGGAGCTGAGGTACTGTTTCTGGTCTGGACGGATCATTGTAATTTGAAGTACCTCCAATCGGTGAAACGACTCAATCCCCGACAGGCCAGGTGGGGCCTCTTCTTTGGCCATTTCCGGCTAACCCTTTCATACTGGCCTGGAAGCCAAAACACCAAACCAGATGTGCTATGGAAAGTTCATGTCCCCGATGAAGAGGAACAATGCCCCAAGACTATCGTCTCTAAGACGGTGGCTGTTCGTACCTCACTTTAGAAGAGG
>JACRUU010000033.1:1010755-1045755 GCA_030449085.1 Kryptopterus vitreolus | reverse complement strand
ACTATTATTATTACACATCTGACTACACACCCAATTTAATTCAGCACACAATAGCTTAACTTCACACACTAACACCATTGCACAAATGTTTAGACTAATACCCATTAAGAATGCAAAGTTATTAATCCACACAGAGATGTGCCACACACAAACACACCCATTTACCCAAACACACAGATGGAACATAGGATTACCACAAGAATAAATAAATTTTAAAACCCAACGTGACACACTCACTATTGAAACACAGAGTTTCATGAAGTGATGACAAACCACACACACATATTCACCACATTTTACAAACACACAACACTTGACACATTGTCACACACAAACACAACAATGTACTTAAACAACACACACACCACACAATAGTACACACACACAACACACACAGGTTTGTGTGTGTGTGTTTGTTTGTGTGTTTTCCCAATGTACAAGTGTGTTTATATTTTACAGTGAACTCGCACTACGACGTCTTAACACTATTTAGTTCACACTGGTCCGGTTCCCAGAACATTGTGGTAGACACAATCAGTGCGGAAACATGATGTTACACGCAGTGATCCACACCATAAAGACACAGAAAATGAGGGATGAAGATTCACTGGAACAGACAGACACACTGCACAGGGAGCTCAGGAGACCTGCAAAGTCGATGGATACACTGATGCAGCGCTTTTCAGACTAACAGGTAAACACACACACACACACACACACACAATGTTTGCACTTGCAAAAACACACAGACACACAGCACACATTTGCCACATGCACATGCACCCACACTACACACACCCACCAAACACACAAATTCCCACATTACATGCTGTGGGTCCACAAAAACAGGCCTCCACCCTCCCACATGCCCCCCCCCCCCAATTGCCCCCCCCACAACACACACTCAGGCATGCACCAAAACACAGAGAACACACACACAAACACATTCACCCAAACACACACTCGCATGTGCACACACTTAAACAACAAACACACAACACACACACACACACACAAACACATATTCACCCAAAACACCCAACACTCGCATGTACTTAAACACAAACACAACACACACACACACACACACAACACACATTTCACCCAAACACACACTCGCATGTACAACAAAACACACACACACACACACACACACACAAACACATATTCACCCAAACACACACTCGCATGTACTTAAACAACAAACACACACACACAAACACACACACACATTTTAACCCACACACACACACACACACACACACACACACACACACACACACACACCACACACACCAAACACACAACACAATTCACCCAAACACACACTCGCATGTACTTAAACAAACAACCACACACACACACACACACAAACACATAGTCACCCAAACACACACTCGCACTTAACACACACAAACACCACACACAACACACATATCACCCAAACACACACTCACATTACACAACACAAACAAACAACAACACACACACACACACACACACACACTCAAACAAACACAACACACACACACACAAACACATATTCACCCAAACACACACTCGCATGTACTTAAACAACAAACACACACACACACACACACACACACAACACACACAAAACACACATATTCACCCAAACACACACTCACATGTCACCAAACACACACTTAGCACACACAACACAACACACAAACCATCACAACACACACACACACACACACACACACACACACACACACACAAACACATATTCACCCAAACACACACACACACACACACACACACACACACACAAACACATATTCACCCAAACACACACTCGCATGTACTTAAACAACAAACACACACACACACACACACAAACACATATTCACCCAAACACACACTCGCATGTACTTAAACAACAAACACACACACACACACACACACACACACACAGAGTTTAGGTGAGTTTAGAGGAAAAATGTTTGTTGTTTATGTAAAATGAAGGTAAATGTTTTTAAACAAATAAACACAGAATATTAATTTTTTTTAGGTGTTTCAGCTCCAGCGAGTAATGTAATTATTAATGATTATTAGTGATTATTAATGAAGATAGAGCTCCAAGCAGCAATCAGCAGGGTTCAAGCACCTAAGGACATTAAGCGCATGTCCATTACTCTTCAAAATGTGCAGATTTAAATATCGAACTGAAAATACGCCTAATGGAAACGCATCAAAATCACAAAAACACACGGATCGCCAGAAACGTTTTTACGCTTTTTAGTTCAAGTTCAAGTACGTAGTGCGTGATACCTATGATTATTGGCGTTATTGTTATTATTATTATTATTATTTTGCCCTAAAAGTTATCATGCAGACCAAACTAAGTCCTAGAGACTTCCGTGTGTGACCCCGGGGAATATGCGTTTTTACCGTACGAGAATAAAGTATAATTGCACATCCACTACAGTAGGGGGCAGTGGCGCTCTCATAGTGGGAGTTTGTGCAGGGAATATTATGAGATTATTACAGAAATATTAGAAAAGAAAGAGAGAATATTATACATTACAGAGAATATTATACATTACAGAGAATATTATACATTACAGACAATATTATACATTACAATATTATACATTACAAACAATATTATACATTACAGAATATTATACATTACAGAGAATATTATACATTACAGACAATATTATACATTACAGACAATATTATACATTACAAACAATATTATACATTACAGACAATATTATACATTACAAGAATATTATACATTATAGAGAATATTATACATTACAGACAATATTATACATTACAGAGAATATTATACATTACAGACAATATTATACATTACAGAGAATATTATACATTACAGAGAATATTATACATTACAGACAATATTATACATTACAGAGAATATTATACATTACAGAGAATATTATACATTACAGAGAATATTATACATTACAATATTATACATTACAGAGAATATTATACATTACAATATTATACATTACAGACAATATTATACATTACAGACAATATTATACATTACAGACAATATTATACATTACAGACAATATTATACATTACAGACAATATTATACATTACAGAGAATATTATACATTATAGAGAATATTATACATTACAGACAATATTATACATTACAGACAATATTATACAGAGAATATTACATTATAGAGAATATTATACATTACAGAGAATATTATACATTAGACAATATTATACATTACAGAGAATATTATACATTACAGACAATATTATACATTACAGACAATATTATACATTACAAACATTATAGAGAATATTATACATTACAGAGAATATTATACATTACAGACAATATTATACATTACAGACAATATTATACATTACAGACAATATTATACATTACAGACAATATTATACATTACAAACAATATTATACATTACAGACAATATTATACATTACAAACAATATTATACATTACAGACAATATTATACATTACAAACAATATTATACATTACAGACAATATTATACATTACAAACAATATTATACATTACAGACAATATTATACATTACAAACAATATTATACATTACAGACAATATTATACATTACAAACAATATTATACATTACAGACAATATTATACATTACAAGACAATATTATACATTACAGACAATATTATACATTACAAGACAATATTATACATTACAGACAATATTATACATTACAGAGAATATTATACATTATAGAGAATATTATACATTACAGACAATATTATACATTACAAACAATATTATACATTACAGAGAATATTATACATTACAGAGAATATTATACATTACAATATTATACATTACAGAGAATATTATACATTACAGAGAATATTATACATTACAGACAATATTATACATTACAGAGAATATTATACATTACAAACAATATTATACATTACAGAGAATATTATACATTACAAACAATATTATACATTACAGACAATATTATACATTACAATATTATACATTACAATATTAATTACAGAGAATATTATACATTACAGACAGAGAATATTATACATTACAAACAGAGAATATTATACATTACAGACAGAGAATATTATACATTACAAACAATATTATACATTACAGAGAATATTATACATTACATTATAGAGAATATTATACATTACAGACAATATTATACATTACAGAGAATATTATACATTACAATATTATACATTACAGAGAATATTATACATTACAAACAATATTATACATTACAGAGAATATTATACATTACAAACAATATTATACATTACAGAGAATATTATACAGAGAATATTACATTATAGAGAATATTATACATTACAAACAATATTATACATTACAGAGAATATTATACATTACAGAGAATATTATACATTATAGAGAATATTATACATTACAGAGAATATTATACATTATAGAGAATATTATACATTACAGAGAATATTATACATTATAGAGAATATTATACATTACAGAGAATATTACACAAAGATGGCTGTGTTTACTGTTTTAAAATGTTTATGGCGAATACCACAACAAACACGGCACTTTGTGACACGCCCCCCCGACACTATGAAGAAGTTACGCCTGTTACTCCTCCTCTTTTTCTTCATGGAAGTTTTGTGTTAATTATAATAATTACTCCTGGGTCATGTGACTGTGAATATAATCACAATAAATTATTCCATATTAGTCGATAACAATAATTATCACAATAAATATCAAATGTATTTAATTTAAAATGAAGGAAGTACAATTTTAGCTCGTGTATGACATTTATTCATTTATTTATTATTAAAATGTTTATTGTCAAAACATTTCAACACTTCACAAAAAAAACTGATCAAAAATACTAATAATAAAGATCAAAGACGTTTCCTCCTGAAAATAAATATTCTCATTAAAATAACTGTACTGTTACACAACATGTAACATGTAACACGGATCAAACTGTAAAATGTAACATATTAAACAAATACACAAACAATGAATTGTAATCAGTGAATAGATAAATAGATTTGGAACTTTTGTAAACATTTTGTTTATCTGACAGTGTAAATGAAATAATAAATAGATATAATAATAGATAGAATAAATAAATAAATATAAATTCTATTCAGATTGCCAAAATATTTACTGTATATTTATTTGTGGCTTGAAACATTTAGAATTATTGATGTTTTATTTTCCAGTGCAAGTAAAGTAAATAAACAAAACAATATCCTGTATGTACAAAACAGAGACACCAGTGTACGTTAAGTTTCTCACCTGTACAGTTACTCTACAGCTTACGAGCAACAAAGTCACGTCTATGAAGGGTCTCAGGTGTTATATCTGCTCTGTGACGCGTCATAATGTTTCCTCTCGTGATAAAAATCCCGATGTCAGAGACGCACAAGTACCGTCTCGCTGCACTGTCTCACTCTCAGAGAGCTTTACTCATGTATCGTCCACCAATCCAGGGGTTTCACATCTGCATGTGTAAGGGTATTTCTCCACCTCTCCCTCCACCGTGTGCATGTGTGGGAGTCCTGTGTGTCTTTAATACACGCCCCGTGTCTTTCTCCGCTGTTCGGCAGGTAAATCTGCAGCAGCTGTATCTTCTACATGTGTTTGGTGAGAACGTGTGAAGGAACCTGATAATAATAATAATAATAATAATAATAACAATAATAATAATAATAATAATAAAGATCTTCCTCCATGATCATAATCTCAGACCAGGGTTTGATCACATCGATGTTGTCTGGCTTTATGTAACGCCTCTTAAAGCGACCCGTGGTACTTTAAGGAAGAGGTGGGAGCCCAGTGGTTAAGGTGTTGGACTCTGGATCGGAACATCGCAGGTTCAAACCCCACCACCACCAAGCTGCCACTAGTGGGCCCTTGAGCAAGGCCCTTAACCCTCAATTACTCACTTGTAAGTCGCTCTGGATAAAAGCGTCTGCCAAATGGCGTAAATGTAAAGCGCGGGTCGGCCGAGGACGCCGTGTCGAGCGGTTTGTGTCCCGCCGTCATACGCCATCATACGTCTCATTAAGATCGTTGTCTTTATGTCCTTTATGTGCGGCGTGTGTCATCATCAGTGTTTCAGCACCGCCGCCCTGACGAGGTGTAACACAGGGTAGGACACGCCCACCTATATGTTCACCTGAGAGGGAACCTCAGATCTCCAGGAGGGGCTTTAAGGCCTCGTTCACTGACTCCAGCACATCCATGTCATGTCCTTATGATGCTTTATTACACCTGACACCATCTTTTAGTGTGAACACGACCTGGTAGTGACTCTGTATGATGCTTGTGCTCGGGGACGTTCACTTCTTCTCCAGCAGCTGGAAGATCTCCTTCTTTATGCAGGAAAAGGAGAAGGCAGACGTTACAGTTTTACACGCCGCGATGTCTCCGTCCTCCCTCATGTCCTGTCCTACTCTCTCTAAAGAGAAAAAGAAAGGAAATAAAGATATTTGTCGAGCAAAAACTAAATATGACCATCAAGTAGATCTTATAAATACACAAGATATAAATATAATAAATGTTAATAATACTTAACGATATGATTAATAACATACATGTATATCATAAAATGTGGTTTATTTATATTATATTTTTATATAATATTTATATTATTATTATTATTGTTATTATTATTAATGGTTATCATTCAGAAATTAAACCAAAAGATGTTAAAATTAGTGAACAGAAAATATTGATAAACAGTTTTTTTGCCATTAAATAAAATTAATAAAGAAAAAAATATAAAATGCTGAAAATGTTTATTAATTATTAAAGTGTTATCAAATATTTAAATCTGCTGCATTTTTAGTGCATCGACATGAAATAACAACAACAGCAATAATATTAATAGTAATAATAATTACAAACATTCTTAATAATCATAAGTAACATTAATAATAATAATAATAATAATAATAATAATAATAAAAATAACAATAACAACAGTATATTTGCTTGTTATTTCCTTTTTATGATCATGATTACTGCGGCTGTTTTATTACTAATATAGAATTATGAAAGTAAAGACTGGATCATTTTTAATCATATTTGATCTGCTATAGGTTATAATGCGTACTTAACGCTCCACACTCACTGCGCACGAGGCGACGCTTCCCCTAACTTCCCCTGTGTGCTCTTCCTGGTGTAATAACTTCTCCTGTGTGCTCTTCCTGGTGTAATAACTTCCCCTGTGTGCTCTTCCTGGTGTAATAACTTCTCCTGTGTGCTCTTCCTGGTGTAATAACTTCTCCTGTGTACTCTTCCTGGTGTAATAACTTCCCCTGTGTGCTCTTCCTGGTGTAATAACTTCCCCTGTGTGCTCTTCCTGGTGTAATAACTTCCCTCTGTGTGCTCTTCCTGGTGTAATAACTTCCTCTGTGTGCTCTTCCTGGTGTAATAACTTCCTCTGTGTGCTCTTCCTGGTGTAATAACTTCCCCTGTGTGTGCTCTTCCTGGTGTAATAACTTCTTCTCCTGTGTGCTCTTCCTGGTGTAATAACTTCCTCCTGTGTGCTCTTCCTGGTGTAATAACTTCCCCTGTGTGCTCTTCCTGGTGTAATAACTTATCCTGTGTGCTCTTCCTGGTGTAATAACTTATCCTGTATAACTTCCCCTGTGTACTCTTCCTGGTGTAATAACTTCCCCTGTGTGCTGTTATAATAACTCCTTATGAACCTCTTTATTAAGATGTGGAATACGGCATGACGTCAGTGTGTGTATGTGTGTGAATAATAATAATAATAATATGTTTATCATGTTTAATAGAATGAGTTCATGTTAATTCTGAATGACTGTGTGTGAATAGAAGAGTCTTTATTACATAAACACACATTTATTTACATTTCAGCACAGTGAAATTATTTATTCACATATCACAGTTTGTTTGGAAGGTAGGGGTCAGAGTGCAGGGTCAGAGTGCAGGGTCAGAGTGCAGGGTCAGACATGATACAGCGCCCCCTGGTGATACCGGGGCTCGAACCCCCGACCTTCCAATCAGTAACCCTTAAAACTTAAACCACTGATGTACACCCTCCTCTGTTTTTAATGTGTGTGTGTGTGTGTGTGTGTGTGTGTGTGTGAAAAGAGAGAGAGAGAGAGAATGTGTGTGTGTTTGAGTGTGTTGTGTGTGTGTGTGTGTGAGAGAGAGAGAGAGATAGAGAGAGACAGTGTGTGTGTGTGGAGTGTGTGTGTGTGTGTGTGGTGTGTGTGAGAGAGAGAGAGAGAGAGAATGTGTGTGTGTTTGAGTGTGTGTGTGTGTGTGTGTGTGTGTGTGTGTGTGTGTGTGAGAGAGAGAGAGAGAGAAAGATGTGTGTGTGTGTGTGTGTGTGTGTGTGAGAGAGAGAGAAGAGTGTGTGTGTGTGTTTGAGTGTGTGTGTGTGTGTGTGTGTGTGTGTGTGTGTGTGTGTGTGTGAGAGAGAGAGAGAGAGAGAGAATGTGTGTGTGTGAGTGTGTGTGTGTGTGTGTGTGTGTGTGTGAGAGAGAGAGAGAGAGAGAGAGAGAGAGAATGTGTGTGTGTTGAGTGTGTGTGTTGTGTGTGTGTGTGTGTGTGTGTGTGTGTGTGTGTGTGTGAGAGAGAGAGAGAGAGAAGAGCGTGTGTGTGTTTGAGTGTGTGTTGTGGTGTGTGTGTGTGTGTGTGTTGTGTGTGGTGTGTGTGGTGTGTGTGGTGTGTGAGAGAGTGAGTGAAGAGAGGAATGTGTGTGTGAAGGTGTTGTTTGTGGTGTGTGTGTGTGGTGGGAGAGAGAGAGACGAGAGAGAGAGAATGTGTGTGTGTGGTGTGTGTGTGTGTGTGTGAGAGAGAGAGAGAGAGAGAGAGAGAGAGAAGGTGTGTGTGTTGTGTGTGTGTGTGTGTGTGTGTGTGAGAGTGTGTGTGTGTGTGTGTGAGAGAGAGAGAGAGAGAGAATTTGTGTGTGTGTGTGTGTGTGTGTGTGAGTGTGTGTGTGTGTGTTGATGTGTGTGTGTGTGTGTGTGAGAGAGAGAGAGAGAGTGAGAGAGAGAGAGAGAGAAGTGTGTGTGTTTGTGTGTGTGTGTTTGGTGTGTTGTGTGTGTGTGTGTGAGAGAGAGAGAGACTGTGTGTGTGATTTGTGTGAGAGAAGAGAGAGAGAAGAGAGAGAGAAGTGTGACGGTGTGTTGGTGTGTCAGATAGTAGAGATGTGTGTGTGAAGTGTGTGTGTGTGTGTTGTGTGTGTAGAGAGAAGAGAGAGAGAGAGAGAGACTGTGTTGTGTGGAGAAGAGAGAGGAGAGAGAGAGAGAGTTTGTGTTTGTGTGTGTTGTGTGTGTGTTGTGTGTGTGAGAGAGAGGGAGAGAGGTGTTAGTGTGTGTGTGTGTGGTGTGTGTGTGTGTGTGTGTGTGTGAGAGAGAGAGAGAGAGAGAGAGAGAGAGAAGTGTGTAGACTGTGTGTGTTTGAGTGTGTGTGTGTGTGTGTGAGAGAGAGAGAATAGTTGTATTAGTGCGTGTGTGTGTGTATGTGTGTGTTGTGTTTGTGTGTGTGTGTGTGTAGAGTGTGTGTGGTGTGTATTTGTGTGTGTGTGTTGTGTGTGGAGAAGAGAGAGAGTGTGTGTGTTTGTGTGTGTGAGAGAGAGAGAGAGATGTGTGTGTTGTGTTGTGTTGTGGTGTGAGTGTGTTGGTGTGTGTGTGAGAGAGAGAGAGAGAATGTGTGTTTAGTGTGTGTGTGTGTGTGTGTGTGTGTTGTGTGTGTTGTGTGTGTGTGTGTGTGTGTGTGAGAGAGAGTGTGAATAATTATAATATTAGCCACATTCAATACAATAAGCTAATGCTATGCTAATTCTGATTTACCCTGTGTGTGTGTGTGTGTCTGTGTGTGTGTGTGTGTGTGTGTGTGTGTGTGTGTGTGTGTGTGTGTAGGGATTCACACAGTACAGGTGATGTATGGTTGTGAGGTTGATGATGATGGAAGTATTAGAGGATACAGACAGGATGGATATGATGGAGAAGATTTCATCAGTTTTGATATGAAGACTCTGAGTTGGATCGCTCCTAAACCGTCAGTCTGTAATCACCAAGAACCAAGTTGGATCCTGATACTGCACGGAATAAGGATTTGGAGAATTACCTGAAGAACATCTGTCCTGAGTGGCTACACAAATACATCACCTTACGGCAAACACACTCTGGAGAGGAAAGGTAATGTGTTTCTGCACTAACCACACACCCCACACACACACACACACACACACACACACACACACACACACACACACACACTCACAAACAACACCCACACCGCAACACACACACACACACACACCCACACACACACACACACACATCACACACTCACACACACACACACACACACACACACACACACACACACACACTACACACACACACACACACAACACACACACCACACACACCACACTCAAAAACATGTGCAGACTGTTATTAGCATAGCATTTAGCTCACTACCAAGCAGCTCATTGTATTATTTAGTAGGAACTCTCACACGGGCACACACACTTTCACACACCGCACACACCACACACACACACTCACACACACACTCACACACACCAACACACACACACACACACACACACACACACACACACACACACTCAGACATAATCAACCATGTGTAGATGTAGCTCACTCTATCAAACAGCTCATATTATTATTTACACACATTTTTGTATCATTTATAAAATAATGATCGCTTAATCTTTATGTCTTTGCAGTTTCTCCTACGTCATCTGTGTTCCAGGAACACTCGTCTTCTCCAGATGTGGTGTGTCATGCTACAGGTTTCTTCCCTAAAGCACTGATGATCTCCTGGCAGAAGGACGGAGAAGACGTGTATGAGGACGTGGAGATCAGAGAGACGTTACCCAACCAGGATGGAAGTTTCCAGAAGAGGAGCGTTCTGAAAGTGTCAGCTGAGGATCTGCAGAAACACACCTACACCTGTGTGATTCAGCACAGCAGCTTGGAGAAGGATTTAGTGCTGCGTGTGAGCGAACGTCGAATCCTGAGAGGTCGGAGAAACACTTTCCTATAAATCTATACATTTACAGAGTCAAAGCAGCACATCATAAACATCATAAACACTCTGTACTGATTTCACAGGTGGAGGAGCAGGTAGAGGATCAGATGGAGGATCAGGATGGAGGAGTGATTGGATCGTCATTGGCGTCGTCGTGGCTCTCGTTGTTGTCGTTGCTGTTGTTGTTGGAATTCTGGTCTGGAAGAAGAAGAAATCTGGTAAATAGATGTGAAGTTTTTACAGAACAGATTTATAATTTAATGTTTAATTAAAGACAGATTTTATAATAAGTGTGTGTTTATTATCTGTGTTTCAGGATTTAAACCTGTTCCACACAAACCCTGTAAGTGATCCTTTATCATCCATAAATGATGTTTAAATCCACTACAGTGTTTATTTACAGTCTTTTAATTTAAATTTCTGATGATTTAAATCTTTTACAGCCTCTGAAGGAGATTCTTCATCCGACAACTCGTCTAATCAACACGCCTGAGAGTTCCTGCTGCAGTGAGAGAGTAAGATATGATGATGTTTACACTTTAATCTGGAATAAACATCATCACAAACATCTGTATTTATATTAAATCTCACCTTAGAACTCTTTATTCTCTCTGTTTTTCCAGGAGAGAGGAGGAGAGGGACACACACACACACACACACACACACACACACACACACACACACACACACACACACACACACACACACACACACACACACATTACCCAGTAAGTTGGTTTATTGAGTGTATGGTGGTGGTTTTTATTATTAGGGATTATTTTGAGTTTGTGTTTTATTCTGTATAAATTCTCTCAGATTTAAACCTGGACTTCGTTCTTCATCTATCATTTACTACATCTGACCTCAGATCAGTGTACAGGCTTCCTGTATCACCTACACATATAAAAGCCTGATTTAACCCTGTGTGTGTATAAAACACTGTTCTCCTGATCATGTGTGAGATTACAGATCTGTAGATTTAACCCTGTGTGTGTGAGATTACAGATCTGTAGATTTAACCCTGTGTGTGTGAGATTACAGATCTGTAGATTTAACCCTATGTGTGTGAGATTACAGATCTGTAGATTTAACCCTGTGTGTGTGAGATTACAGATCTGTAGATTTAACCCTGTGTGTGTGAGATTACAGATCTGTAGATTTAACCCTGTGTGTGTGAGATTACAGATCTGTAGATTTAACCCTGTGTGTGTGAGATTACAGATCTGTAGATTTAACCCTGTGTGTGAGATTACAGATCTGTAGACTTAACCCTGTGTGTGAGATTACAGATCTGTAGACTTAACCCTGTGTGTGAGATTACAGATCTGTAGATCTGTAGATTTAACCCTGTGTGTGTGAGATTACAGATCTGTAGATTTAACCCTGTGTGTGTGTGAGATTACAGATCTGTAGATCTTAACCCTGTGTGTGAGATTACAGATCTGTAGATTTAACCCTGTGTGTGTGTGAGATTACAGATCTGTAGATTTAACCCTGTGTGTGTGTGAGATTACAGATCTGTAGATTTAACCCTGTGTGTGTGAGATTACAGATCTGTAGATTTAACCCTGTGTGTGTGAGATTACAGATCTGTAGATTTAACCCTGTGTGTGTGAGATTACAGATCTGTAGATTTAACCCTGTGTGTGTGAGATTACAGATCTGTATATTTAACCCTGTGTGTGTGAGATTACAGATCTGTATATTTAACCCTGTGTGTGTGTGAGATTACAGATCTGTAGATTTAACCCTGTGTGTGTGAGATTAAAGATCTGTAGATTTAACCCTGTGTGTGTGAGATTACAGATCTGTAGATTTAACCCTGTGTGTGTGAGATTACAGATCTGTAGATTTAACCCTGTGTGTGTGAGATTACAGATCTGTAGATTTAACCCTGTGTGTGTGTGAGATTACAGATCTGTAGATTTAACCCTGTGTGTGTGAGATTACAGATCTGTAGATTTAACCCTGTGTGTGTGTGAGATTACAGATCTGTAGATTTAACCCTGTGTGTGTGAGATTACAGATCTGTAGATTTAACCCTGTGTGTGTGAGATTACAGATCTGTAGATTTAACCCTGTGTGTGTGAGATTACAGATCTGTGATCATCATGTAAATGATCTTTAAAGATCGAAAACAAATCCACATCATCTCAAACCAACACTGATCTCTGATTAACTCATGTATGAAGATCAAACCCCTGTGTGATGTCACATAAATAGATGATGCATAATTCCATTTAGTACAAACACACACACACACACACACACACACACACACACACACATATATATATATATTTGTTTATGATTTACTTTCTTTTTATTGCTGTTATTTCTTTATAGTAATTTACAGTGTGTAACTGTATATAAAGAGTGTGTGTGATGTTTCCTGTGTACAGATTTTCCTCAGTAGATGATGTTTGTGTGTGTTTAAAACAGAAAGTGTGTTTTACAGATGTGATGAATGTTGAAGAGATTTGTGTAAAGTATAAACAACTCTTTTATAAGTATAATTTTTCTCTTCTCCATAAACACAAAATATAAAGATACAAAACAACACTGATTACATTCTGTACATTATTTATTACTGAAGGAAATCCAAAACAATCCATTAAACACATTCTCACATCTGTACAACACAAATCTGTAACACATATGGCACTGTAACATCTGAACAATCAATAAAGTGATTTTCATTTAACTCGAATTTTGTTTTATTTCTCGAAACACACTCAGTCATTGCAGGTTTAACATGTCATTGTGGTGAGGATTTATTAATAATTATTACTTCACTTAATATCCATTTTTAAAGCCATCTCCAAATGATCTACTATTTGATTAAATCTTTTGTTAATAATACTCTTAGCATTGACATACAAAATGTATTTATTTATTATTATCATTCATTCATTCATTCATCTTCTACGCGCTTTATCCGATCTTCCCTCGGGTCACGGGGAGTCTGTGTCTATCTCAGGCGTCTATGGGCATTAAGGCAGGATACACCCTGGATGGAATGCCAACCCATCGCAGACACACACTCACACACACACACACACACACACACTAGGGACAATTTTCCAAGGTGCCAATCAACCTACCGTGCATGTTTTTGGACCGGGGGAGGAAACCGAGAACCCGGAGAAAAACCCCCTGAGTCACGGGGAGAACATGCACAAACTCCACACACACATGGCCGAGACGGGAATCGAACCCGGACCCTGTCGGTGTGAGGCGAACGTGCTAACCACTAAAGCCACCGTGCCCCCCTTATTTATTATTAATAAAAATATATTTATATATATTAGTATTAGTAAATTATAATTATTAATAAATAATTTAGCTTTCATGAAATTTCATCTAAAAGCATAGAAATTATGAGGAAAACTTCACTAGAATACTTCACTTATCACTAGAAAAACTAATAAAATCTTATGAATGAAAACTAACATTATGTTTATAATTATGAGAATATTTTATATACAGTATGTATTGCATAATAAATAAACAATGCTAATTAAATCACACAGTTATTCATATTTTTTAATTGGTGTATTTAAAAAGCATGTAAGACACGTGTCAGATCCTTAAGCATTTTTGTATTTCTATATTTAAAAACTGATAATGTAACATTGTGATTTGCTCTGACCAAACAAATCCACTTATAATGATGGAAAGCACTGTTACAGGATGTGTTAGTGTTGGGTATGTATACATATTTTTGTATCTTCTCCATTTCCAACATGAGGAGAAGATTTGGAGTCAGCAATGTCTGTGAACACGTAACCGTAAAGAGGTTTAGAATTCAGAAACTCTTCTATAAGAGTTTGATAAGAATGGTGTTCAAGACTTCCTCTGTCATGCTTTGCCCTCATAAAGTGCCATACAGTACTGTTCCCATGCTCCTCCAAAATGGGGACTACTGGGAGGATTGAATCTGAATTGGATTTGCTGTTTGGCAAGCTCAGTCTGCAGGGTAGGACACGATGATGTAAATGACACTTGGATCTCCCTTTCTGCCCCTTTAAAGTTTGTGCTTTGCGCCTGACAGTTTTCCTCGGCGGAATATGAATTGTCTTCCTACATCGGAAACAAGTTACAAGTTGCTTTTGCTTGCCACCTTTGACAGTCAGGGCATAAATGATATTGTCGTTTAACCGCTGTTCTACCATTCAAAATCAAATATGTCTCTGCAAAGACTCGTTCCGAGCCAGGTTGGTGAAGCGATCTATCAACGATGTACCCTTACACTCCTACCTTATTTTTCATTAACTTTAGGAGGAATTTTAAACAGATATTTCTATAAAGACTACACAAATGAAACTGACAGTCTCAGTATTGGTATATTAAAAATAGTGTAAAAACATGGAAAATAATAGATTCTTACATGTTCATGCCTTACTCCACAGCACCAACTGTCAGCATGCTTGAACACTTCCGGCATTTCAGAGGAACCGCCCACTTGCAACTCACTGGCAATCATCTCCCTAAGCCTTACAAGTGCGCTCAAGACCTAGGAGCTCTGCCAGATTGTGTTCTAGGCTCGCCCTGAACACTTTCAAGCTATTCTCTACCCGTGTTTACTCGATCGCTGACCTGTTTTGTTCTATGACCTTCTCGATCTCTGGTTTCCCAAACTCGCCTTTTCTCTGACTCTCCGACATGACCCCGGCTTCTGCTCTGTGCTCTCAGGCTCCCGACCCGGTGCTCCTCGGCCTCATGCTCTCCTCGGAATATCTGTTGCTTTCCCAGGGCTCACGCTCCTGCTCTGGCTCTCCTGTCTTTCATTCTTTCAAGATCTCGGCTCTGCAAACTCCCTCCTTCTGTTTCCCGGCTCAACGCTCCTCGCCTCCTTGGCACTAGGAATTCCAGCCCTAACTGACTCGACTCACTGCTCGGCACCGGCTCTATTGAATTTCCTGCACAAATTCCTTATAAGATACCTGTACATTGGATCCTAAACAAACCCTACCTGACAGAACAATCTGGCCAACATGGACCCCGCAGATAAAGCCGCTCCTCCAGAGGGACCTGATCTTCTAGCTTCTCTGATTGCAGTGTCTCACCACCAAGCTGCGCAGGAGCAGCAGATTCAAAATACCAGCTTACAGGAAATCATGGACCTTTTGTGCACCCGCTTTGGAGATAGCACCTCCAGTGATGCTCCTCCTCCTGCACCAGCCGCGCCAGTCCTTCCCACACTCGTGGTACAAGCCAGCGGTCCACCTATCCGTCCCTTTGGCCGTATGTGAACCACAACTCTCACCACCAGCCCGATATTCAGAAGACCCAGACTCGTGCCGCTCATTCATCATTCAGTGTGATCTGATCTTCAGTATGCAGCCTTCCTAGTTTGGCAATGAATGCTCCAAAGTGGCGTATGTCATCTCTCTACTCTCTGGTTGGGCCTTACGGCGGGCCACCGCAGAGTGAGAAAGCAAGTCAGTGAACTGTGTGTCATTCGCCACCTTTTCTGCTGACCTCAGAAAGGTTTTTGGTTCATCCACACCATGCAGAGACGCCGCCCGAATTCTGATTCCGCCCACCTAGGGGCATCGCTCTGTGGCAGAATTTGCTGCTCATTTCCAGACCCAGGCCATTGACAGTGGATGGGATGACACCGCACTCTACAACACCCTCCTCCAGGGCCTTTCCTCTGCGGTTAAGCTCGCCGCTTAAGACTCACCCCCCAATTTCGATTTTCTGATCTCCGTGGCAATGCGCATTGATCGGCGCATAAGGGAGCGCCAACATGAATGCCATTACCCCAGACAGATCCTGGAACCGTATCATCCTGTCCTGCCACTCAGTTCTCCACCTTGAACCTTCAGCCACAACACCCGCGCCCCCTCTCCGCCACAGGCCATGGAGATAAAACGCCACCACCTGACCCCCACTGAGAAGCAGAGATGCAGGTCATTGGGGATGTGCCTCTACTGTGGAAGGCAGGGCTCGACAGTGAAGGAGTGAGCACCCACGAGCCCTTCATTCCCGGCTCCCTCCAAACCCTCCATTTTGGTTCACCTTCAGGCCAGCCCTGGGTGCAGTGATTTGGCAGCCTTCATTGACTCCGGGGAAGACACAGAATTCATTGACCTTGAGCTTGCCAAGCAACTTTAAGTTACCATGGAAGCTTTACCCAAAACCCTGCTGATCAGAGCCCTGGATGGCAGTCCCTTAGACCGAGCCACCCACCACACCAAGCCCCTGCTCATGTCCGTGAGGAACGACATCAAGAGTGGCTTTCCTTCCTGGTCATCTCTTCTCTCAAGGCACCTATCATGCATGGGCTCGCTTGGTTGTGGAAACATAACCCTCGAGTGGACTGGATCACCGGGCACATACTGGATTGGGGTGTGCACTGTTTCGGCCACTGCCTCACCTCCTCCCCACCCAAGGCATTGCTGAACCTATTATCAGTCATTACTGAACCTATTATCAGTCCCCAAAGTCTATCATGACCTCGCTCCCATCTTCCGCAAAGCCTTAGCCACCTCTCTACCACCCCACCAACATTTTGAGTGTTGCATAGATCTGCTTCCTGGAACCATCCCGCCACAGGGCCACTTGTACAAAATATCTGCCCCTGAGGGAACAACAATGAATCAGTACATCCAAGAATCCCTGGCAGCTGGTATCATCCGACCATTATCCTGCCCAGCTGGGGCCGGATTCTTCTTCATCGAGAAGAAGGACAAATCCCTCCACCCACGCATTGATTACCGGGGCCTCAACACTATCTGGAATTGCTACCCCTTGCCGCTCATGGTCTCTGCATTTGAACTCCTGCACAGTGCAACCATCTTCACCATCCTGGGCAACGTTTACCACCTGGTGCGCATCAGGACAGGGGACGAGTGGAAGGCCACATTTAATACCCCTCCTGGACATTATGAATACCTGGTCATGCCTTTCGGTCTTACCAACGCCACGGCCGTTTTTCAGGCTCGGTTAATGAGGTCCTCCGGGATATGCTAAAAAAAATTCGTGCTTGTCTATCTAGATCAGGGGTGTCACAGAAAAGGTGCTTCTCCACTAAACAAAATTAAGCAAAGAAAAATATTTACCACAAGTCACCAGAAATGGCAGCACCGAAGAAACGCAAGATAGCAAGTGAGTGTAGAAGATTTCAAACACGGCAGGAAAATGAATATTTCTTCAAATAAATCAACGGAAAGTGTGTCTGTTTGATTTGCAATGAAGATGCTGCCGTGATGAAAGAGCATAATGTCCGTCGGCACTATGAGACCAAGCATCAGAGCTACGCATCGTACACAGGCGCTGAACGAGCACAGAAATTCAATGGCAGCAAATGGCAGCTAGCCTGCAAGCTCAAAGAACAGCTGTTGTCACACTTGTATGCGCACATGAAAGCCTTCTGTGTAAAACTCCGCCTGTTTGTAACACAACTACGAAGCTTGTAATGCTGCACACTTCCCTTCGCTGTCTGAAATCAAGTCTGCTTTTCCAAAGGCAGACCTTTCTGCTAAAAGAGGAGAAATATGCTTCTGTAATTACATCTCTCGTGACAGAATTCAACCAGCGTTTTCAAGATTTTTCTGTTATTGAAAAACAGATCAAGCTGTTCTCGACCCCCTTTCTGGTGGATGCGGAAGAAGTGGAGGAGAGTCTGCAGTTAGAACTGATTGAAATGCAATGTGATGATTCTCTGAAGAGTCAACATCAGCTTCTCTCCCTCCCTGACTTCTATCAGAGTTTGGATCATGCCAAGTTTCCTCTGATGAGACGCCACGCAAAAAGAATGATGAGCCTGTTCGGCTCAACATACATGTGAACAGACATTTTCTCTGTTAAATCAGAACAAAGCAGACTGAGATCCAGAATGACTGATAGCCATCTCTGTGAAGTCCTTCCATGTCTCAACCACCAAACTTTCCTCCTGACATCCCAGCCATCCTTCAATCCAAAGGACAGCATCACTGCTCCCACTGAGAGCAATGTTCTTCACATTATATAGCGGTGTTAGAAATAAACACAGTAATCATGTGTCAATATGTCACCTCTTGTGTGTGGCCCGGGCCTTTGCTTATTTTTCTGTATTTCGCCCTCACCAAAAAAATTTTGGACACCCCTGATTTAGATGATATTCAGATTTTTTTCCGGGTCCATGAACGAACACATCCAGGTCCTGGAGAGGCTTCTCAAGAATGGGCTGTATGTAAAACCTAAGAAGTGTGAGTTTCATACAACTCAAACTTCGTTTCTGGTATATGTGTTCTCTGCTGGTAGTATCCAGATGGGCCCCTCTCAAATCCAAGCAATCTGGGGGTGTCCGGCTACCACTACTTGCCACCAGCTGCAACAATTTCTGGACTTCGCCAACTTTCATCGCCGCTTTATCAAGGACTATAGTTCTCTGGCAGCACCCCTCCACCGTTTTCTGAGCTCAAACGGCTCCCATCTTCATCTTCCCCATCCTGCTCGGCAGTTTGTAGTCAAAGTTGACACCTCCAGTGTTGGGGTGGGGTGGTTCTTTCCCAGATCTCTTCTAGGGATAGTCGCATGCATCCATGTGCCTTCTTTTCGTGACACCTCTGCTCCTTGGAAGGCAACTACCCTGTGGGCGAGGGAGCTCCTGGCAGTCAAACTGACCTCGCAAGACTGGCGCCACTGGTTGGAAGGAGCTGAGGTACTGTTTCTGGTCTGGACGGATCATTGTAATTTGGAGTACCTCCAATCGGTGAAACGACTCAATCCCCGACAGGCCAGGTGGGGCCTCTTCTTTGGCCATTTCCGGCTAACCCTTTCATACTGGCCTGGAAGCCAAAACACCAAACCAGATGTGCTATGAAAAGTTCATGTCCCCGATGAAGAGGAACAATGCCCCAAGACTATCGTCTCTAAGAGGGTGGCTGTTCGTACCTCACTTTAGAAGAGGGGGTCAAGAATACTTGTGGCCCTCCATGGTCAAGGACACTCAGGACTTTGTCACAGCCTGCCCTGACTGCACCCACCATAAGAATCTTCGCAACCACCCCCAGGGGTTACTTTGGCCCCTCCCCATTCCTAAACGAACATGGTCTCACATTGCCATGGATTTTGTAACTGGGCTTCCCGCTTCTAATGGCAACACAGCGGTCATGACGGTCATCGATAGATTCTCTAAGATGGGTAACTTCATCCCTACCCAAGCTGCCACCAAAGACTCTGCTAGTTCTCCAGCATATATTCCTGCCCCATGGCCTCCCTATTGTCTCTGACCGCGGACCTCAATTCTCTGCACTGCACTCCCACTGTCTTCACTGTGGGAATTTTGCCACCTCCTGGGAATCTCTTCCTCATTCGCCTCCTCCACCTAACATCTTGCTCCCGGTGCCAGACCACAGCACTCTCAGCCACCACTCGGTGTAGAGGAGCCACCAACTTTGCAAAGCCCTGCACGAAGCAGTGATAGTAACTGGCAAACCCCAAGAATGAACGTAACTTAGACGAATTAGCGGGGCACCGCCACTGTGAAACTGCCTCAATCTTGATGAGGTCATTGGATACACCTTGCGATGAGATTACATGTCCCAAATATTTTACCTACTTGCAGAAAAACGCGCACTTTGACAATTTGGCCTTCAGGCCCTCAGACTTCAAGCGTTCCAGCACAACCTCCAACCGCTCAAGGTGCTGCAAAATGGAAGAAGAAAATACAACAATTTCATCAAAGTACAACAATAATGAACTACCCTGTTGATCACCAAACATCCATTCTATTAACCGCTGAAAGGTGTTTGGAGCATTACACAAACCAAAGGGCATACAAATTAATTCAAAGAGGCCGAATGGGGTACAGAAGGCAGTTTTAGCTCTATCCATCTCAAGGACAGGGACCTGGTTGTAACCACTAGCCAAATCCATAGTGGAAAACCAGCCCGCCCCTGTCAAAAAGTGTAATGACTCATCAATACGGGGGAGAGGAAAAGCATCCTTCCTTGCCTTAGCATTTAATTGACGGTAGTCAACGCACATCCGAAGACTACCATCCCTTTTTCGAACAAGCACTATGGGTGATGCATACGGGCTACAACTCTCTCGGATTACATTGGTCTCAAGTAGCTGATTAATATGAGCCTTAATGACTTCATATTCTGATGGCGGAATTCGCATATACCTCTGATGGACAGTCCAATAAAGGTATCTCATGAGAGATCAAATCTGTGCAAAAGTTGGTGCATCCAAGGAAAAGGGAGGATCAAACAAGTAAGGGCGATGGACATTTATACCCAGCAGCCCAGGAAGTTGAGAACAGATGCCCCCCAGAGCTGCACGAAGCTGAAGCCAGTGGCACGACTTCAGACAATCTACACCCAACGCATGGAAATGAGTTTGGAAGAAGCTCTCAGTAATGGTTGACACCATAGACCCAGTGTCAACCAAACAAGGCATGACAATGAGCCAATAAGGATGGACTGTCACCCAACTTCAAGTCAAGTCAAGAGGTTTTATTGTCATTTCAACCACATATATCTGACTGTGTACACAGTGAAATGAGACAACGTTTTTCCAGGACCCCGGTGCTACACAAAACAACATATAACACAAACACAACAACACGTGCATCGTGTGCAACCTGGTGCAAACAGCGCAAAGACAGAACAAGACTGTGTTCACAACACAAGACAGTGCACAACAAACAACTAACCACAATAAATAAAATATATAAAAAAAAACAACAACAAACAAAAACCTAGGCAAAGTATCACCAGTTTGGCGAGTGTGCAACAGGAACAAAGTAGAGCAGCAGGAGTGATGAAATTAAAAGTAAATGTGCAAAAGGTGCATGTAAACGTAACACTGTAGTGAGAGCAGTATATACAATACACATGTAAAGGCCAGCAATGAGGCAGATCAATAAGCAATGGAATGCTGTGTGGGGATGGTGTGTGTTTAGGTTGTTGTGAGTGTGTGTGAGTATGTGTGTGAGTGTGTGTGTGTGCATGTGTGAGTATGTGTGAGTGTGTGTGAGTATGAGTGTGTGGAGTGTGTGTGTGTGTGTGTGAGTATGTGTGAGTGTGTGTGAGTATGAGTATGTGTGAGTGATTTGTGTGAGGGTGTGTGTGAGTGTGTGTGAGTGTATGAGTATGTGTGAGTATGTGTGTGTGTGTGTGTGTGTGTTGTGTAGTATGTGTGTGTGTGTGAGTGTGTGGTGTGAGTACAGTTCCTGCTTAGTTCTATGTGTTGAGAAATCTGATGGCTTGAGATAGGAAAAAAACTATTACATAATCTGGCTTGTGAGAGCCCGAATGCTTCGGAACCTCTTCCCTGATGGCAATAGTGTAAAGAGTGTGTGTGTGAGGGATGTGTGATGTCGTCCACAATGCTGGTAGCTTTGCGGATGCAGTGTGTGCTGTAAATGTTCGTGACAGAGGGGAAGAACTCCGATGATCTTCTCAGCTGTCCTCACTATCCGCTGTAGGGTCTTGCGATCCGTGACGGTGCAGTTCCCAAACCAGGCAGTGATGCAGCTGCTCAGGATGCTCTCGATGGTCCCTCTGTAGAACATGGTCAGGATGGGGGGCAGATGTGCTTTCCTCAGCCTTCTCAGGAAGTAGAGATGCTTCTAGAGTTGAGCTTCTCCGTCAGATGGACACCGAGGAATTTGGTGTTCTTTACGATCTCCACGGAGGATCCATCGATGTACAATGGAGAATGGTCACTCTGTGCTCTCCTAAGTCGACAACCATCTCTTTAGTTTTGACCATTTCAGAGACAGGTTGTTGGCTTTACACAGGCTGATAGATGTTCCACCTTCTCTGTATCTGACTCGTCGTTCCTGCTGATGAGACCCACCACGCTCGTGTCATCGGCAAACTTGACAATGTGGTTTGTGCTTTGTATTGCTACACAAAGTCAGCAGAGTGAACAGCAGCGGCCTCAGTACACAGCCCTGAGGAACTCCAGTGATCAGTGTGGTGGTGCTGGAGATGCTGTTCCCGACCCGGACTGACTGAGGTCTCCCAGTCAGGAAATCAGGATCCGTTACAGAGAGAGGTGTTCAGACCCAGTAGGCTCAGCTTCTCGATCAGGTGCTGAGGAATGACTGTGTTGAATGCTGAACTGAAGTCAATGATCAACATTCGAACATATGTGTCCTTTTTGTCCAGGTGTGTGAGAGACAGATGGAGAGTGGTGTTGATGGCATCGTCCATTGAACGGTTAGGACGGATACGTGAATCTGCAGTGGGTCCAGTGAGTGTGGGAAGGTTGGGATTTGATGTGCCTCATGACGAGTCTCTCGAAGCACTTCATGGTGATGGGTGTGAGTGCAACGGGACGGTAGTCATTGAGGCAGGAGACCTCAACTTGCCACATACAGTGGGGCAAAAAAGTATTTAGTCAACCACCAATTGTGCACGTTCTCCCACTTAAAAATATATGACAGTGGCCTGTAATTTTCATCATAGGTATACCTCAACTATGAGAAACAAAAAGAGAAAAAGAATCCAGAAAATCACATTGTCTTATTTTTAAAGAATTTATTGGCAAATGATGGTGGAAAATAAGTATTTGGTCAATAACAAAAGTTCATCTCAATACTTTGTTATATACCCATTGTTGGCATTGACAGAGGTCAAACGTATTCTGTAGGTTTTCACACACAGTTGCTGGCATTTTGGCCCGTCCCTCCATGCAGATCTCCTCTAGAGCAGTGATGTTTTGGGGCTGCCGCTGGGCAACACGGATTTTCAACTTCCGCCAAAGATTTTATATGGGGTTGAGATCTGGAGACTGGCTAGACCACTCCAGGACCTTCAAATGATTCTTGCGAAGCCACACCTTCGTTGCCCGGGCGGTGTGTTTGGGGTCATTGTCATGTTGAAAGGACCCAGCCACGTTTCATTTTCATCTTCAGTGCCCTTGCAGATGGAAGGAGGTGTTTCACTCAAAATTTTACAATACATGGCCCCATTTATTCTTTCCTTTACACAAATGAGTCGTCCTGGTCCCTTAGCTGAAAAAAGCCCCAAAGCATGATGTTTCCACCCCCAGGCTTCACAGTAGGTATGGCGTTCTTTGGCTGCAAACTCAGCATTCTTTCTCCTCCAAACACGACAAGTTGAGTTTCCACCAAAAAGTTCTATTTTGGTTTCATCGGACCATAGGACATTCTCCCAATCCTCTTCTGGATCATCCAAATGCTCTTTTCCAAACTTGAGACGGGTCTTTACATGCACTGGCTTAAGTAGGGGGACACGTCTGGCACTGCAGGATTTGAGTCCCTGACGGCGTAGTGTGTTACTGATTGTAGCTTTTGTTACTTTTGTCCCAGCTCTCTGCAGGTCATTCACTAGGTCCCCCCCCCTGTGCTTCTGGGATTTTTGCTCACCGTTCTTGTGATCATTTTGACTCCACGGGGTGAGATCATGTGGAGAGCCCCGTATCGAAGGAGATTATCAGTCGTCTTGTATTTCTTCCATTTTCTAATAACTGCTCCCACAGTTGATTTCTTCACACCAAGCTGCTTACCTACTGCAGATTCAGTCTTCCCAGCCTGGTGGGCCTACAATTTTGTTCCTTATGTCCTTTGACAGCTCTTTGGTCTTAGCCATAGTGGAGTTTGGAGTGTGACTGTATGAAGTTGTGGACAGGTGTCTTCTATACAGATAACCGAGTTCAAACAGGTGCCATTAATAAGACCTAACGAGTGGAAGGACAGAGTTTGAGCCTCTTAAAGAAGAAGTTGCCAGGACAATGGGTATATAGCCAGAAGTATCTGAGATGAACTTGTTTGTTATTGACCAAATACTTATTTTCCACCATAATTTGCAAATGAATTCTTTAAAAATCAGACAATGTGATTTTCTGGATTTTTTTTTTCATTTTTTTTCTTTTTGTTTTTCATAGTTGAGGTATACCTATGATGACCTCGGTCATATTTTTAAGTGGGAGGACCTGCACAATTGGTGGTTTGACTAAATACTTTTTTGCCCCACTGTGTAACGGTGGTGGTGCGCTGCACAGACACACGGGGAAACGGGAATTCAAAAACAAAGGAGTTTATTTCAAAAAGGGCAAAACTGAGGAGACGCCTGCTCAAAGGAGCGGCCAGACAGGCTTGGGAGCCTTGCGCGCTGCGCGCCGTGGTACCGGGAGTACCGGAGAGCAGGAACCGGCTTGGAAGTCCGGAATCGGGGGAAACAGACGGAATCGGGACGGGAAACAGACTGGAAAACGGAACAGAACAAAGGTTAGGCATATATAACAATCTAGAACGGGTCCGCGACACTACCTAAGAGTCACGAGCCCGGACCGGGAATGTAGGGAGAGCCGGGCTATTTAAAGGGAGATGGGATCAGCAACACCTGAGGCAGAGTAGTGTGATTGAGTGCGTGTGTGTGTGTGTGTGTGAAAGAGCAGAGGCGAGAGAGCGAGAGAGAGAGAGAGACAGAGAGAGACGAGAGAGAGAGAGAGAGAGAAACCGTGACATCACCCCCCCTCCTAGGAGCGGATTCCAGACGCCCCTCAACTAAATGAGGGAGGGAGGGCGGGCCAGGGAAGTCGGCCGGACAGGGGGGCCAGGAGGTTCCGGCTTCCCCAGGGCGGAGCCGGCGGGTCAGGGACTAACGGGAGAGTGGGCCAGGGCGGCCGGCGGTCAGGGACTAACGGGAGAGGACCTGGGGCAGGGTGTAGCCGGTGGTCAGGGACTACTGACGGGACAGTGGGCTGGGCGGAGCCAGGGCGGAGCCCGCGGTGACGGGCCAGTGGGCACTGGGCAGCGCCGGCGGGATTTAACGGGCCGTGGGCTGGGCAGAGGACTGGGAGCCAGTGACTACTGTGAAAGTGCTTGGGCGGAGCCGGCGGGACTGTGGCTGACAGGGCAGTGGGCCTGGCAGGCCTGGACCGGAGTGGAACAGGACCTGGGACCCAGGGGACCTGGGGGACAGGGGACCTGACTGGATAACGAACGCCGGACGCGGGACCTGGACTAACGGGACTGGGGACCTGGGCGGAACAGGCGGGGCTGGACAGGGAGCGGACCTGGGCGGAACTGGGCGGAGAAGGGACCTGGGCGGACGGAGGGGCCTGGGCGGAACAGGGGACCTGAACTAACGGGGACGGGACCTGGGCGGAACAGGCGGGGCACGGACCTGGGCGGAACAGGCGGACGGGACAGGACCTGGGCTGGGGAGGAACAGGGCGGGACCTCGGGCTCGGAGGCCCTACGGTGGCGTGTCCTCGGGCTCGGAGGCCCCACGGCATCCTCTTCTCGGGCTCGGAGGCCCCCACGCATCCTCTTCGGGCTCGGAGGCCCTACGGGGCGTGTCCTCGGGCTCGGAGGCCCCCACGGCATCCTCTTCGGGCTCGGAGACCCCCACGGCATCCTTTCGGGCTCGGAGGCCCTCTCGCACGGGGCCGTGGGTTTGGAGGCCATTGCCGGGGCCCAGGTTGGCGGCTATCTTGGACGGCCGCAGGTTCGGCGGCCATTTTACATGGGTTGGGCCGCGGGTTCGGCGGCCATCTTGGGTTGGGCCGCAGGTTCGGCGGCCATCTTGGGCTGGGCCGCGGGTTCGGCGGCCATCTTGGGCTGGGCCGCAGGTTCGGCGGCCATTTTGGGCTGAGTAGCCGCCGCACTGGAACAGCGGTAGGTCGCCCCCCCCAAAAAAATTCTTGGGAGAGTTCCCCCCGAAAACCTCCCAAATCTGGTCCATGAAACAGCCCGCCAACTGCGTGAAAAGTCCTCCCTGGTCCCAGATTTCACCTGCCCAACGAAGAGCGGGACCTGTCAACTGCATGGCAATATGGGAGATTTTGGTACGATCAGTAGTAAACTGGTCTGGGTACTGGTTGAATATTGCCATACAGCGAACCAGGAAGGCGTGGCATTCTTCCTCCGGGCGACGGCGGCACTCGCGGGCTTCGAGGGGGGGGCGCGTCCCGAATCGTGGCAACCGGATGCAAAAACATATATATATATATATATATATATTATATATAATATATTCTATATATGTTTAGGTAATTCAATAAAAAATATTTAAATTATTTAACATATTATTACAATATTATTCTTTTCTTGTTAATGATGATGATGATGATGTTTCTATCTGCATTGATTATACCTTAACAGTATTGTTTATAGCTTTTATATAAATAATATATATATTACTACAAACACTATAAATATACTATACTATGAACATTATAATATTAACGTTATTTATATCTCACTGTAGAAATATGATGATTATTGTACAGTTGTTGGTGTTTGGTAGTGTAGTGGAACAACAAGCTTAATTTTCTTTGAGCATAAAAACATCTTTAACACACACACACACATGTATGCTCACATGGGTTTGACTGGAATTGAAAAGGTTGTACTAAGCACTGATTTGTGTTTTATTACACAGGTAAATTAATAAATTATTAATTAAGTGGTTTAGTAGGATGTTCCTGATGTGCTGTGTGTGTATGTGTGTGAGATAAGCTCCAAACTTTCCCAAATAATCCTTAATGTGTAAATCTCAATAAATGTTTGGTATAATAAATAAAGTTAAATAGTAGTAGAAGATTGTCCACAATCTTAGAACACTCGCGGGCTTCGAGGGGGGCGTGTCCGGGATCACGGCCATGGGGTGCAGAAACATGGTGGCGCTCGTGAGTCTGTGATGGCGACAAAAGAAAAAAGAAAAAGGAAAAAAGGAAAAAACCTGGGTCGCGGCGGAGCAGCTACTTCCGGGTTCGGCTTACTCTGCTTATCCTGTACCGCGGCGGAGCGCGACTTCCGGGTTGGCTGTATCGGTCCGGGCTTCTGTAACGGTGCGGTGCGCTGCACAGAGACGCGGAGATCCGGAATACAAAAACAAGGGTTTATTTAAATAGTCAACAGAAGAGACGCCGCTCAAAGGAGCGGCCAAACAGGCTAGGGAGCCTTGCGCGCTGCGCGCCGTGGTACCGGGAGTACCGGAGAGCAGGAGCGGGTGCGGACTTGGAAGTCCGGGGATCGGGAACAGACTGGAAGCGGGAACAGACTGGAAGCGGGAACAGACAAAAGGTTAAACATATATATCAATATATAACGGGTCCGCGACACTACGTGAATGTTACGAGCCCGGACGGGGAATGTAGGGAGAGCCAGGCTATATAAAGGGAGAGGGAGAATTGCGAACCGCTGGGGCTAATTAGTGTTGTGTGTGTGTGTGTGTGTGTGTGTGTGGGGAAAGAGCAGGGAGGAGCGAGGAGAGAGAGAGCACCGTGACAATGATGCAGTGTTTTATACAGTGCTCATTGGCAGTGATATAAAATCCAAAATATCACCATGTAACAGAGGTAGTGTTTTTTGGCTAATTGTTCAGTATCAGTCTGCTCGACGTCCACCTTCACCTGGTCTGGATGCATACCGGAGAGTCGAGTAAATACACATGTAATATATGAACTTTGACATGTGTTCCATATGTAAATCCATGTGTAAACCACTGACTCCTGTTTCTGTTGTGTCTCTACTTTCCTCTCTCACACTTCCTCTCCCTCCACTATCCACCTCCTACTCTATGTCGTCCTCCTAGTTAGTACCTATTACTAACACAAATTAAAACCTCCCGCACAATGGTTACTGAAGACTCAAATCATTCAAGTATTTGACTGTTTGAAGCACCAAAACCCACATCTGGGATGTAACCCTTTGGGATCGAACTGTGCATTTTGTGACATTTATTTTTCATAATGCAGAAACAGACAGAAATGTAGTTATTGTACATATAACAGCAGTGCATCATTCAATTTAAAATATTTACAAGAATATATTTTTCTTAAACAATACATACATTTGCGTAAAGAATAGATATTTGTCCATGCCCACTGATTGGAGTATTAAAATTTGAAAAGTATTAATTTAAAGTACATTTAGAACAATATAAATATGTATGATTAAATTTCTACTTTTTACTTTTTTTTAAGTACATGTCATTTTCTATAATTTGATTAAAAAAAAGTTAACTTTTTTTTTAAAACATTACTTCTACTCAAGAGAAGGATGTGTGAAATTTTGCCACCCCTGTGGAGTAGTAAATCATACACACATATACACACACTGAATTATTTCCATTGGGAAAGACTTTAACTTCAGGTTTAAACACACATGGTGTGTGTGTGGAGTTTGTGCATGTTCTCCCCGTGCCTCCGGGGGTTTTTCTCCGGGTTATCTCGTTTCCCTGTGGAAGAATACATGTACAGTTAATCAAATATATGTATGCAATGTGTGCATGTGGCTTCCATTAAAATCTCTCTCTTTGTGTGTGTGCGTAAAGGAATGTGCCATATATGAAATATTATAGTTTCTTATGTGTGTACATATAAGATGGGCCCCAAATTATAAACAGATGTTGGGTGTGCAATGCAAGCCTGGAGGAATGGGTTACATAGAAATGTATGGACATCCAGGGCAGATATAATGCTAAGCAGGACACATAGAATTCAGTTGCTTTGCAAACCAGCTCCGGCTCTTATTGCTTGATAATAAAGGCCGTTATCTTCTGGAAGCAAAACCTGTGACTCTGTGTCGTTTCTACAACATTTGGCGCCCAACGTGGGGCTTGGAATGGGTGACGGGGTGTCTGATCTCTGTGGGCATTCTTGGCGGGCAGCACAAACAGGTGGCCACCTAAAAAGGTAAGCAGTTTTTGCTTATTTAGATTAAGTTTGTGCTGTTGGCCGGGATAACCCATAGTGGTAAGGACACCTTATAAGACCCCTCCATCCATCCATCTTCCTCCGCTTATCCGGGACCGGGTCACGGGGGCAGCAGTCTAAGCAGAGATGCCCAGACTTCCCTCTCTCCAGCCACTTCCTCTAGCTCCCCCGGGGGGCACCGAGGCGTTCCCAGGACAGTCGAGAGACATAGTCCCTCCAACATGTTCTGGGTCTTCCCCGAGGCCTCTTCCCGGTGGGACATGCCCGAAACACCTCCCCTGGAAGGCGCCCAGGAGGCATCCGAAATAGATGTCCGAGCCACGCCAGCTGGCCCCTCTCGATGTGGAGGATCAGCGGATCTACTCTGAGCTCCTCCCGAGTGACTGAACTTCTCACCCTATCTCTAAGGGAGCGCCCAGCCACCCTGCATCCGGGATCTCGTCCTTTTGGTCAGTACCCACAGCTCATGGCCATATGTGAGAGTAGGAACGTAGATCGACCAGTAAATTGAGAGCTTTGCCTTTTGGCTCAGCTCCCTCTTCACTATGACGGACCGGTACCATCGACCGCATTACTGCAGAGGCTGCACCGATCCGCCTGTCCATCTCTCCCGTTCCATCCTCCCCTCACTCGTGAACGAGACCCCGAGATACTTGAACTCCTCCACTTGGGGGAAGGAGCTCTCCACCAACCTGAAGTGGGCTAACCACCTTTTTACGGCTAAGGACCATGACCTCGGACTTGGAGGTGCTGATCTTCATCCCAGCTGCTTCACACTCGGCTGCAAACCTTCCCAGTGCATGCTGAAGGTCTTGGCCTGATGGTAGCCAACAGGACAACATCATCTGCAAAAAGCAGAGACGAGATCCTGTGGTCCCCAAACCAGACTCCCTCCAGCCCATGGCTGCTCCTAGAAATTTCTGTCCATAAAAATAATGAACAGAACCGGTGACAAAGGGCAGCCTTGCCGGAGTCCAACATGCACCGGAAACAGGTCTGACTTACTGCCGGGAATGCGAACCAAACTCCTGCTCCGTGCATACAGAGACCGAGCCGCCCTCAACAGAGGGCCTCGGACCCCATACTCCCGGAGCACCCCCACAGAGTGCAGCGAGGGACACGGTCGAATGCCTTCTCCAAATCCACAAAGCACATGTGGACCGGTTGGGCAAACTCCCATGATCCCTCCATCACCCTGTAGAGGGTATAGAGATGGTCCAGTGTTCCACGGCCAGGTCGAAAACCGCATTGTTCCTCCTGAATCCGGGGTTCGACTAAAGGCCGAATTCTCCTCTCCAGTACCCTGGCATAGACTTTCCCAGGAAGGCTGAGGAGTGTGATCCCCCTATAGTTGGAGCACACCCTCCGGTCCCCTTTCTTAAAAAGAGGAACCACCACCCCGGTCTGCCAATCCAGAGGCACCGCTGCCCCGATCTTGCAGAGGCGTGTCAGCCAAGACAGCCCCACACATCCAGAGACTTCAGGTACTCAGGGCGGATCTCATCCACCCCCGCTGCTCTGCCACCGAGAAGCTTCTCAACTACCTCGGTGACCTCAGCTTGGGTGATAGATGACGCCACCTCTGAGCCCATGGCCTCTGCTTCCTCATCGGAAGGCATGACTCCGGGGTTGAGGAGATCCTCAAAGTATTCCTTCCACCGTCCGATGATGTCCCCAGTTAAAGTCAACAGCTCCCCACCTCCACTGTAGACAGTTTTGGCAGGGCACTGCTTCCCCCTTCTGATATGTCGGACGGTTTGCCAGAACTTCTTTGAGGCCGACCGATAGTCCCTCTCCATGGCCTCTCCGAACTCCTCCCATACCCGAGATTTTGCCTCAACAACCACCCGGGCCGCAGCCCGCTTGGCCTGACGGTACCCATCAGCTGCCTCAGGGTCCCGAGAGCCAACCAGGCTCGGAAGGACTCCTTCTTCAGCTTGACGGCATCCCTTACTTCCGGAGACCACCACCGGGTTCTGGGATTACCGCCGCGACAGGCACCTGAGACCTTGCGGCACAGCTCAGAATGGCTGCATCGACAAGGAGGTGGAGAACATGGTCCACTCAGCCTCAATGTCTCCAACCTCCCTCGGGATCTGGTTGAAGCTCTGCTGGAGGTGGGAGTTAAAGATGTCTCTGAAGGGGTTCTGCTAGGCGTTCCAGGCACACCCTCACAATGCGTTTGGGTCTGCCGGTCTGTCCAGCTTCCTTCCCTGCAATCGAAATCCACTCACCACAGGTGGTGATCAGTTGACAGCTCCGCTCCTCTCTTCACCCTAGTGTCCAAAACAACGGACGGAGGTCAGATGAACAACCAAAAGGTCTATCATCGATCTCCGTCCTAGGTGTCCTGGTACCATGTGTACTGATGGACACCTTTGTGTTTGAACATGGTGTTCGTTATGGACAACTATGGACTAGCACAGAAGTCCAATAACAGAGCACCACTCGGGTTCAGATCAGGGGGGCCGTTCCTCCCAATCACGCACCTCCAGGTATCACTGTCGTTGCCCACGTGGGCATTGAAGTCCCCCAGTAGAACAACGGAGTCTCCAGTCGGGGCGTTTATCAGCGCCCCTCCCGGAGACGCCAAGAAGGCCGGGTACTCTACACTGCCATTCGGCCCATAGGCACAAACAACAGTGAGAGACTTTTCCCCAACCCGAAGGCGCAGGGAAACGACCCTCTCGTTCACCGGGGTAAACTCCAACACATGACGGCTAAGATGGGGGGCTATGAGCAGGCCCACACCAGCCCGTCGTCTCTCACCGCAGGCAACTCCAGAATAATGGAGAGTCCAGCCTCTCTCGAGGAGTTATGGTTCCAGAGCCCAGACTGTGGGTGGAGGTGAGCCCGACTATCTCTAGCCGGTATCTCTCAACCTCCCGCACAAGCTCGGGGTCTTTCCCAACCAGCGAGGTGACATTACATGTCCCTAGAGCTAGTCTCTGTGTCCAGAGGTCGGGTCGTCGAGGCCTCCGCCTTCGACCACTGCCCGAACCACATTGCACCGGTCCCTTATGAGCCTTCCTGCAGGTGGTGGGCCCACGGGGAGGTGTCCCCACGTCACTCATTCGAGCTGAGCCCGGCCGGGCCCCATGGGTGGAGGCCCGACCACCAGGCGCTCGCTTTCGAGCCCCAGCCCCGGTCCTTGATTTTAATTTTTTCATAAGGGAATTTGAACCGCTCTTCGTCTGAGCCGTCCCCTAGGACCTGTTTGCCTTGGGAGACCCTACCAGGGGCATCTAGCCCCCGACAACATAGCTCCTAGGATCATCCGGTTACTCAAACCCCTCCACCACGTTAAGGTGGCGGTTCAAGGAGGGGCCTTATAAGACCCCTCCAATCAAAAAACAATTTGAGGGTTTTGCTTCCAGATGGAGTAAATGCATGCACTGGACTACTGTACTGTTAAGTGGGTTTTGAGGTATGTAAAAGTACATAAATGTAGTTGGTAATAAGCATTGCATTGGTCTATGGCTGCTAAGAGAGCAGCAGGTAGAGTGTGAGTATAGACGGTATGAGTGTGCGCATATGTTATGCATTATTCTGTGTTTATGAGTAAGCAGGGTAATAGGTGTACGTGTGTATAATTATAAGTACCATTGGTTGAGAGGGCTCCCAGTGGTTATTAACTATATATCTTTATATGTGGAACATACTGTTGTATGTCAAAGAATAGTGTTGAGCCAGTGGTTGAGAAGAGCTCCCAGTGGTTATATATATCTTCATATGAGGAACATACAGTCTGTATGTCAAAGAGTACTGTGATATAGATACCCTTTCTTATGTGGAATATACTTTTTGTATATCTAAAGAATTCTGTTTTTCTTTTCCTTTTTTGGGGAATATGGATATCTGTTTATGAGGAACAAATTTTTTTGTCTATGAATTGTGTACTGCTACGTACTATAGATACCTGGTTTATGAGAAGCATGCTGTCTGCATGCTAATTAATTGTTATTGTGAGTATTGTATGAGTTGCTGTTTTACTGAGTCAGATTCTGCCAGTGGGAAACGCTAATGCGGTGTTGTTTTGCTGTGTCAGGCTGTATCAGTAAAATTAGCTGATGAGTTGCTCCAGAAAGTGGAGAATACAAAGTGAGGAACTAGTGTATGAGCGCTCTGTGTATGTCCGTGTTTTGTGTTTTATGTTTCTGAACTCTGTGCATAAAGGGGCTGAGTGAAGTAGTGTATCTTGAATAGATAATCGTTTAAACTTAGTTTTTGTTATTGAAATAAAAATTATATTGATGTAATGTTTAAGAAAGTATTATCTAAATGATTTGAGTTGCGGGCAAATAGTAATAGAGAACGTGTTTGTTATTATTTGGCAGTGAAAGGTAGAGTTTTTTTTTTTTTTTTTTTTTTTTTTTTTTTTTTTTTGGTTTTGGTTCAAGATGGCGGCGCGGCAGTAGCACACAGTGGCCACTCCGGACAAAATGGTGCTATTTTTGTTTTTGCCCGACACAAACGGCACATGGACGCCAAATACAATGGTGTTCATGTATACGACCGCCAGACACTCTTGAAATACCGGAATCATGCAGCAAATAACCTGCATGACGATGTTAGAAAGAACCTTCGCGAACTCGGCGTGCTACGGAGACCAGGCCTCCGATCCTCGGCGTCGACTGACACTGGTGACCAGGAGAGAGGACGACGTAAGCGGTGCGCGACGGAAGCGGAAGCGCGGCAAGCGGGCGGGAGTCCGTGCTAGGCTAAATGCTAACCCTAGCCGGCCGGCTCTCCCGTCCATCATATTATCCAACGTCTGCTCCCTGGATAATAAACTGGACTACATCCGACTCGAACGGAATACACGGCGTGGGTTTAGAGACTGTTGTGTTTTTGTTTTCACGGAAACATGGCTCAACGACAGAGTTCCAGACGCCGCCATTCAGCTAAACGGACTAGCCACGTTTCGTGCTGACAGGAATGAAGCTCTGTGCGGTAAGACTCGCGGCGGTGGCGTTTGTGTTTACATAAACACGGAATGGTGCACGGACTCTGTGTTAGTTTCTAAACACTGTTCATCGCTCGTGGAATATGTGACTGTGAGATGTAGGCCGTTTTATTTACCACGGGAATTCACCACCCTCTTTATTATTGGAGTTTACATTCCTCCTAGCTCCAATGCTAAGGAGGCTCTGTGTGTACTCTACGGGGCTGTTAGTGACTTACAGAACGCGCACCCCGACGGACTGTTTATTATCGCCGGAGATTTCAACCATGCAAATCTCAAGTCAGTTCTCCCTAAATTCCACCAGCATGTGGACTTTGCGACGAGAGGG
>JACRUU010000033.1:982500-1008649 GCA_030449085.1 Kryptopterus vitreolus | reverse complement strand
ATTGAAACAAAACACCTCCCAGTCAGAATCAACCCGGTCTTCCGCGTGACAGGCGGGATACTTCCACTATACTAACGAGGAAGCCCAAAAAAAAAACCTCTGGCCAGTGGGCTTCCCTTGCACAAAAGTACAAAGCAACGCGAAACTCAAGCAATTTAGTCCGACGGCTTGGTTTTGGGAAAGGCTTGAACAGACTCAAACAGAAATGCTCATCGTTGAGAATTAATAACCAATGGATTTGATTGGGACATGTCTAACATCCACGCCCCAAGACTGACTGTGAAGTAAAAGATGTCCCAAAACACATTGCTCTACATGCACTGTGCTGGTAAATGGTTTGATTTTCTTCCTTTCATATAGTACCATCCACACATTGTTAAATAGAGGAATAACGGAATACCCTGTTTTTCAGAGCAGTAGCATATACTGAAACCCCCATGCAGGATAGGGAAAACAGGAGGCAAATCTGAAAGAAAGAGCAAGACACTTGGGTTGGGCAATAATGGCTCTTGATTTTCAGCAAGTTGATGAATAATTGAAACAAAACACACTCCCCGTCAGGGAATCGAACCCCGGTCTTCCGCGTGACAGGCGGAGATACTGTCCACTATACTAACGAGGAAGCCCAAAAAAAAACCCTTGTGGCCAGTGGCTCCCTTGGCCACAAAAGTACAAAGCAACGCGAGACTCAAGCAATTTAGTCCGACGGCTTGGTTTTGGGAAAGGCTTGAACAGACTCAAACAGAAATGCTCATCGTTGAGAATTAATAACCAATGGATTTGATTGGGACATGTCTAACATCCACGCCCCAAGACTGACTGTGAAGTAAAAGATGTCCCAAAACACATTGCTCTACATGCACTGTGCTCGTAAATGGTTTGATTTTCTTCCTTTCATGTAGTACCTTCCAAACATTGTTAAATAGAGGAATAACGGAATATTCTGTTATTCTGACCAGCCAGCATAAACTGAAACAATCGGGAAGGATAGGGAAAACAGGAGGCACATCTGAAAGGAAAGAGCAAGACATTGGGTTGTGCAATAATGGCTCTTTATTTTCAGCAAGTTGATGAATAATTGAAACAAAACACACCCCCCGTCCCCGTCGGGGAATCCCCGAACCCCGGTCTTCCGCGTGACAGGCGGAGAGACTGTCCACTATACTAACGAGGATGAAGCCCACAAAAAGACCCTTGTGGCGAGTCCCGGCTCCCTTGGCCACAAAAGTACAAAGCAACGCGAGACTCAAGCAATTTAGTCCGACGTCTTGGTTTTGGGAAAGGCTTGAACATAGACTCAAACAGAAATGCTCATCGTTGAGAAGTAATAACCATTGATTTGATTGGGACATGTCTAACAGCCACGCCCCAAGACTGACTGTGAAGTAAAAGATGTCCCAAAACACATTGCTCTACATGCAGTGACCGGTAAATTCTTTGATTTTCTTCCTTTCATATAGTACCATCCACACATTGTTAAATAGAGGAATAACGGAATACCCTGTTTTTCAGAGCAGTAAGCATATACTGAAACCCCCATGCAGGATAGGGAAAACAGGAGGCAATTTGGAAAGAAAGGAGCAAGACACTGGGTTGGTCAATAATGGCTATTGATTTTCAGCAAGTTGATGAATAATTGAAACAAAACACACTCCCCGTCGGGGAATCGAACCCCGGTCTTCCGCGTGACAGGCGGAGATACTGTCCACTATACTAACGAGGAAGCCAAAAAAAAAAACCTTGTGGCCAGTGGCTCCCTTGGCCACAAAAGTACAAAGCAACGCGAAACTCAAGCAATTCAGTCCGATGGCTTGGTTTTGGGAAAGGCTTGAACAGACTCAAACAGAAATGCTCATCGTTGAGAATTAATAACCAATTGGATTTGATTGGGACATGTCTAACATCCACGCCCCAAGACTGACTGTGAAGTAAAAGATGTCCCAAAACACATTGCTCTACATGCACTGTGCTGGTAAATGGTTTGATTTTCTTCCTTTCATATAGTACCTTCCAAACATTGTTAAATAGAGGAATAACGGAAATACCCTGTTTTTCAGAGCAGTAAGCAAAACGGAAACATAGGATAAAAACAAGGAGGCAAATCTGAAAGTTAAGCAATCTTGGGTATTTTCCAAAGTTGAGAATTGAATTCAGGAAGCCGGGCGTGTGGCTGGGGGTCCACAACAGGGAATCTGACGACGCTTCCGCCAACAAACAAAAAAACCATTGGCCAAAATACAATACCCATGTACAAAAGCGCACAGCAGATTTATCCTTTGGTTTGTGTCAAGCAATTTAGTCCGACGGCTTGGTTTTGGGAAAGCCTTGAATAGACTCAAACAGAAATGCTCATCGTTGAGAAGTAATAACCATTGATTTGATTGGGACATGTCTAACAGCCACTCTGTGAAGTTGATTTCCCAAAACACATTGCTGCACTGTGGGTAGGGTTAAATTTACCTTTCAAACGGGGAAGTATTTTCCGGTGGCGTCATAGCGACTAGCCTTCAAGGTTGAGTTTGTTGTTCTCCCCGGCCAAGGGAAGCATGGAGGGTTTGTCTGGGTTCTCTGGTTCCTTCCGGTCCAAAACGGAGGTTGATGGCTCTTGGGGAAAAAAAAAAAAGTGTTGAAGCGTGGAAGAAAGGTGTAAGATGGATTGGCAAATACGGGATCGCTTTAAAACAGAACAAACAGAGGTCCCGTGAGAGTGACATAAACGATGTTAAATCTGTTGCACAGTCACGGCCCAACGCTCTACTGAACTGTGAATATTAAAGTACCCTCCCTTTGTACCAACAAAGCATGCTCTACATGCTACTGTGCTGGTAGATGGTTACATTTTCCAAAACTCAATACGGAATATTATCACTGTTATTCTGACCAAGCCAAGCATAAACTGAAAGCAATCGGGACCCCCAAGGATAGGGAAAACAGGCACGGCAAATCTGTAAAGGATAAGAGCAAGGACATTGGGTTGGTGCATTTAATGGCTCTTTATTTTCAGGTAAAGGTGATGAATAATTGAAACAAAACAACTCCCCGTCAAAAGGAATCGAACCCCTTCTTTCCTCGTGACAGGCGAGATACTGTCCACTAACTAACGAGGAAGCCCACAAAAGAAGCTTCTGGCCCGCGGCTCCCTTGGCCACAAAAGTACAAAACAGCGCGAGACTCAAGCAATTTAATGTCCGACGGCTTGGTTTTGGACAAAGGCTGACACAAGACCTGTTAAGCTACCCTCAGGGAGTCCTCGGAGGTATTTCTCTTGGAGCTCGACATGGACATTGGGTGTTTTGTGGCCTCATACCTGGAAGGTCGTTCATTTCAGGTATCATGGAGAGGATCTACATCTGCTCCACGCAGTCTCACCACTGGTGTACCACAAGGCTCATTACTCGGTCCTCTTCTCTTCTCACTCTACACTCTTTCTCTCGGTAAAGTCATCTCATCTCATGGATTTGACTACCACTGCTACGCTGATGACACTCAATTAATCTTCTCCATCCCTCCATCAGATAAAACAGCGTCTGCTAGAATATCAGCCTGTCTATATGACATCGCTTCGTGGATGAGCGTTCAACAGCTGAAACTCAACCCGAAGAAAACAGAAATGCTGGTGATCCCAAGTTGCGTATTTTTTTTTATATCTGGTCACGGCTCTCAGATAACTCTCAAAGACTCCTTTCTTCTCCTCTCAACACCCTTCCACTGGCTCGTAATCCGTGGGGGCTCGGTAACTATAGACAATCCAATTACTCTCGATTTTATCTTCCCATAATTTCCGCCTAAACGCTTTCTCGGCTCCTTGTCGTTTGTACCTTCTCTTAAAACATAGAGAACGGACTTCGACCATTTTAACTACACTCAGGGCTTGCTCACGGTTACCTGGTTCACAGTCTATTTCATCTCCAGGACTGACGACTGGAACCTGCGCTCTGCTGGCAGGTTACCTCAGTCGACTTAATTCCGTCGCACTGCAAATGATTTAAAAAGCAGCCCCTGCCGCGATGTCTGTTAAAAACATGCCCTAAATTCTCTGCACAACGACCTCCACTGCTCGCGGGCTGGGGTCCTCAACATTGTGCCTATCCTGTAGTCGACATCGCATCAGATTAAAAATCAGCCCTGCCGCTCGCCTACAAAGTGAATAAAAAACGGGATCTGACATTCCCAACATCTTACCTTCCGAACCCTCATCCCCTCTCAGCTACATGCCACAACCACTCGCTCTCCTGCAGAGCGCCTCACAGGCACATGTTATGTCTGGTACCCACACCGTCTCTTCAGGTGTTAAAACCAGGTTCAGAGGCCAGCTCCAAGGCCAGCATCTTCTCCGTTCTTGGCTTTACCGCGCGATGTGGTTTTGTGAACGAACACTCCTCCATTGGAGATGACAGATTCGCTAAACAACGGCGACAACTTTGTATACCACTTCACAAATACCGCCGGAACTCTTGATTAGGACACCTTACCTCTTCCAACAAACTATCCTAAACTACTTCCCTTTTACCCCTCAATGTCACAGAAATCTCATAAAAGAAAAAAATAAAAAAAAAAAAAAAAAAAAAAAAAAAAAGGCAACTGTCTATTCTTGTGTACTTGAGTTTGTATTAACCTTTCTTGAATAATCTTATCAATCTTATCCTTGGATCGAGACTTAAAGCACTTTCTGTACGTCGCCCTGGATAAGGGCGTCTGCTAAATACCGCAAATGTAAATGTAAATGTAAATGTAAATGCTTGAACAGACTCAAACAGCAATGCTCATCGTTGAGAGTTAATACCCATTGGCTTTGATTGGGACACGTCAAAAAGCCAGGCCTCAAGACTTACTGTGAAGTAAAAGATGTTCCAAAACACATTGCTCTACATGCACTGTGCTGGTAAATGGTTTGATTTTCTTCCTTTCATATAGTACCATCCAAACATTGTTAAATAGAGGAATAAAGGAATACCCTGTTTTTCAGAGCAGTAAGCATATACTGAAACCCCCATGCAGGATAGGGAAAACAGGTGGCAAATCTGAAAAGCCGATCCAAGAATTAAACGCACATTGGTTGTGCAACCTCAATAGGCTCTCTTTATTTTCACCCAGCATTTGCTGAACTCAAACACCAAACCCACAAACAACACCACTCCCCGTCAGGGAACGTGAACCACTGTCTTCCGCGTGACAGGCTGAGATACTGTCCAATACTACTAAGGAGACACCCACAAAAAAAACAAACCCCTCCGTGGGCCAGTGGCCCCTACCCCCTCGCATTGGCCACCACAAAAGTATCCCCACACACATTCGCACACCGCCGGTATATCCACTCCACCCCCAGCAAACTTCTAGTCCGATGGCTTGGTTTTGGGAAAGGCAAGTTTCAGCAAGTTGATGAATAATTGAAACAAAACACACTCCCCGTCGGGGAATCAAACCCCGGTCTTCTGCGTGACAGAAATGGAGATACTGTCCACTATACTAAAGAGGAAGCCCACAAAAGAAGCTTCTGGCCCGCGGCTCCCTTGGCCACAAAAGAACAAAGCAACGTGAGACTCACGCAATTAAGTCCGACGTCTTCGTTTTAGAAAAGGCTTGAACAGACTCAAACAGAAATACTCATCGTTGAGAATTAATAACCATTGGTTTTGATTGGGACATGTCTAACAGCCATGCCCCAAGACTGACTGTGAAGAAAAAGATGTCCCAAAACACATTGCTCTACATGTACTGTGCTGGTAAATGGTTTGATTTTCTTCCTTTCATATAGTACCTTCCAAACATTGTTAAATAAAGGAATAACGTAATATTCTGTTATTCTGACCAGTTAGCATAAACTGAAACAATCGTGAAGGAGAGGGAAAACAGGAGGCAAATCTGAAAGTTAAGAGCAATACATTGGGTTGTGCAATAATAGCTCTGCAAGTTCATGCCTAATTGAAACAAAACACACTCTCGGTCCCAGAATCGATCCCTGTTCTTCAATGTGACAGGCCAGATTTGTTCCACAATTAATCCAAAGGATGGTTGACTGTCACCCATGAATATATCCAATATACCAGAACAGGCCCAAATTTTGTTAGATTAGGCCCAGATGATTTGAATCATGTGATTTGGGCCACAAGTCAAAGTCAAAGTCAAAGTCAAAGTCAAAGAATTTATTGTCACATACACAATCACAGCACCTGGACAGGTACAAAATATCAGTAAAATTACTTGAGGCTGAATAGATAGGGGTACAAAAAAGAAGCGCATGCACCAGCGGAGGCGGCTCAAGAGATGCCCTCTTATTGGGGTGAAAAAGATCGCAAGTTGTAAACACAAACATACACAAAACACAAACACAAAATCAAGGTAACGGTACACGTGGTCACGTAATGGAATGTTTTTTCAAAGACAGTCAGGGTGGGGTGGGGGGGGCAGAGTGGTGAGCAGATGGTTGGAGAATGTGTGTGATATCAGTATAAGTGAGAGATGTTATGTTATGGAAACGTCTGAGCTGGAGTCAACTGTTGACGTTCGCGGCGCCCCAGCTTGTCCTTGGGAGAGAAGATAGGAGCCAGTTGTTAGTCTGATCCTAGGTCCGGGAGACAGGATGGGGGGGGGGGCGGCGGTTTGGGAACGGGACACACAAAGCCGAAAAACAATTTCACAATCCTTAATCAATTTGCCCGATCAATAGCCAAATGTCCCCAGTCACTTAGTGCTCTTCATCACCCCTAGAAGCATGTAGTATCCATGACACTTCATCCAGCCGCACAGCCATGCCCCCGATGATACGGGCTTGCGCCGCGGACTCTCTCCTGATCTCATCCAATATATCCCGATCTTCCCGGACCGGGCTGAGATGGTACCGATCAGCCCTTCCATCCGAGCCACCTTCTGATGTACTTCCGTCAACCGGGTACTCATACAGTTTTCGCCTACCCATGTAGTTTCAGATAAGAATGGTAGATATGTCATTGTAGCTGGCACATTGATACAGACAAAAACTTTGCTGGTAAATATTTATGCTCCAAATTTTTATGACCCTGTTTATATTAATGAGTAGTCTTCCTTTCTTAAATACCCATTTACTATTTTTTGGGGGTGATTTAAACTGTGTCTTAAACCCAGTTTTGGATCGTTCTAGTTCTTGTTCTGTATCCCAATCTGAAATGGGCAAATCATTCTTTGATTTCATGTCGCTGAATGGTTTAGTGGACCCCTGGAGATTTCGCAATCCCGGGACCAGAAAATTCTCGTTTTTTAGTTCATCATTCGTATTCCAGGATTGATTATTTTTTTATTGACAGCCGTCTTAATACTTTGTATCTACAGATTATTTGAGCATTGTAATTTCCGATCATGCTCCTCTGTCATTGGATATCCGATTCTCAACTTGTAGGCCGACACATTCTCCCTGGAGGTTTAATAAACGACTGCTGGCAGACAAGAGTTACAAGCGGAATTCAACGTTCTTTCCACAGAAGAGACAGAATGCGTTCTGTTACAAACTCGTGGTACCTTACTATGAATATGGTGATAAGCCAGCCAGATTGTTAGCACATCAACTAAAACGGCAGGCTGCATCATGCCTAATACAACAAATTAAAAGTGACTCCGATGTTCTCATCACTGATCCCGTAGAGATTAACGCTGTATTTACATCATATTATTCCTCTCTCTATGAGTCTGATTGCTCTATGGACGATAAGAGACTGAGTGACTTTCTTTAAAGTGTCAATTTTCCTTTTATCGATAAGGTCATTGTGGAGGACTTGGACACTTTGATATCTCTCGAAAAAGTTAGAGCTTCTATTAACGCAAGGGCAAAAATAATTGCATCCCGGTTACAAAATGTACTGCCACATATCATAGGGCGACATTCATTTTTTATATTAGCACAGTTTTTAATGTAATTTACTCTCGCTGAGGTTGTAGTTTCGTTGGATACGGAGAAAGCATTTGACAGGGTCGAGTGGGAATACTTGTTTGGAGTACTGAGGAAATTTGGTTTTGGTAATACGTTTATTTCTTGGATCTGTCTCCTTTATAAATCTCCACAAGCCAGTGTTCTGTAACGGGACGCTCTGCACAGACACACGGGGAACCGGAATTCAACAAAAGGGATTTATTTAAACGAAGAACAAAGGAGACGCCGCTCATATGGAGCAGCCAGACAGGCTAGGGAGCCTTGCGCGCTGCGAGCCGGGGTACAGGGAGTACCGGAGAGCAGGTGCGGTGGCGGACTGGGAAGGCCGGGAAACAGGAACAGACTGGAAATGGGAACAGACTGGAAACGGGAACAGACTGGAACCTGATATGGAAATCAGAACGAGAGGTTAGACATTTATATGAAGCATCCGTGTCCGCGTCACAACGTAAGTGCTACGAGCCCAGACCCGGATTGTTGGAAATGACCGGGCTTATATAGGGAGAGGGAGAATGAGAGAGGATCAGGAACAGCTGAAACCAATTTGAAACAAGTTTGCACAAATAATATTAGTTCTGATTATTTCAGTCTTGGACGTGGAACCCAGCAGGGGTGCCCACTGTCTCCACTGCTTTTCGCTCTTGCGATTAAACCACTGTCCATTAACAGGACATCAGGACATCCTTTTCAAATCCTCATTGGCCTTTAAAGGTATGTTTCGCAAGGGGATGGAATATAATGTGGCCCTGTATGCTGACGATTTTTTTTGCTATATGTCACTGACCCTGCGACTTCTGTTCCTGTTGTTTTATCTATCTTGAATGATTTCGGCTCTCTCTCTGGATATAAACTGAATTTTCATAAGAGTGAGTGTTATCCAGTAAATAACAATTCTCTACAGCTTCATCATTTAAATCTACCATTCAAAATTAACTGTTCAGGCTTTAGATACCTTGATATCACCGTGACCCGTTCTTTACCCAAACTTTATCATGCTAATCTTGTCCCTCTTATGTCAGATGTGAAGTTACATTTTCAGAGGTAGAGAAGTCTGCCTCTGTCTCTAGCTGGGAATATTAATGCAGTTAAAATGAATATTCTGCCCAGGTTTCTTTATTTTTTTATTTCACTTCCTTTATTTTTACCTTTTGACTCTTTAGATTGATCAACTCTTTTCTTTGGGGTGGGAAACCACCTAGGATCCGTAAGACTCTATTGCAAAGATGTAGACTCGGTGGTGGGCTTGCTCTGCGCAATTTCCAAATATATTATTGGGCTGCACATATTCAGAAGCTTAACTTTTGGGTTAATTCCACAGAATCAACTTGGCGCAATCTGGAGTTGTTGTCTTGTAGATCTTTGTCCTTATCTACTCTACTTTTCTCTCCTTTTCAAATCAAACCATCTCAACACACTGGATTATCCAGTTGTTCCTAGCTCACTTAAGATTTGGTTTCAGTTTAGACGTCACCATAATAAATGAGGGACGTTAGCCGGTTAATTGTAGAGGAATCGGTTGGTTGGGGGGGGGTGACAATTGGTTGGTTAGGTTTTAGTGTATGTTGTGTTTATCTTGTGGACATTGGTATCGGTCCTGTCACAGCGATACCCTGGTGAAGAAGGCCCTGCAGCGTCTATACGACATGAGACGCTTAAGGGACATTAAACTTTCATCTTAGGTGCTAAGGACCTCTTACACCTGCACCATTGAGAGCGTCCTGACAGGAAACATTAATTTCTTGGTTCGGGAACAGCACCATGCAGGATAGGCGAGCCCTTCTTAGGGTGGTGCGGTCAGCTGAGTGTACTGTTTGCACCGAGCTCCATGGTCTACAGGACATCTACAGCAAGTGGTGCTGGAACAGAGCCAAGAAGATTGTGAAAGACCTCAGCCATCACAACAATAGACTCTTTTCTCTGTTGCATTCAGGAAATCGCTTTCATTCCTTGAAAGCAAACAGGAGGCAAATCGGCTTTTAATTGCTGATTTAATTATTTGCTTTCTTGTACTTGATATAGCAACTATTATTATGCATGTCACATTGAGAAACTATAGCCACTTGCTTTTTCTTTCTGTGTACATAACTTTCATTTCTGTATCTTCCTTCTTTATACATGCACAATAGTACTAGGTCATCTCACTGTTCCAGCCTTTTATATTTTTATATTTCTTGCCCAAACATTTGCTACAATCAAATCCTAGCAGATTTCTATTGATTATCTTGATTTATGCTGTTCTATAGAATACTAAAATCTGTTTAAATATACATTACTACACTCTGGTGGCCAAAAGCGGAATGGACATATTTTAAATGCAAAATTTGCAAAATTTCTTGTTTCCCTTTCTACATAAATTTTCTAATATCTCTTTCACAAAATATGTCTTAAAATAAATTTTATAAACTGTTACTAATTTTATGAACGGTAGCAGGAGACAACGTTGGACTGTAAATACAGACTTGGCTTACGAGAAAATGTTTACAGCAACACCCTTATTCGGGAAACTTACAACTTAGGGTTAAGGGCCTTGCTAAAGGTCCAACTCAGGGCAGCTTGGTGGTGGTGGCCAATATGGTCTGTGATCTCCACTCCAGAGGCCAATACTTTAATCACGAGCTACCAGCTCCAGAAATGGCATAGTACACTTTCCCTCAAGTAGACAAGTACACAACTTCACTCAAGGAGAAGTACAGATGTTATAAAAGACCAAAAAAGGTGAAGTACCAACTACACCTTTTCACTCAAGTTAAAGAAAAGAAATATAAGTTCTGAAATGTACTTAAGTAAAAAAAAAAGCTTATTTTAGTGTCACACTTCTAACTGGCCCTTCTAAATGCATCTGGAAGAATTCACAGCTGTTCACATTTTCCACATTTTGTTGATATAGCCAAAAATCTAAATGTATTCATTCATTCATTCATCTTCTCCGTATCTCCTTCTTCCCTCGTGTCCGGGGAGCCTGTCCTTATCAGGCGTTGTAGGGCATTAAGGCATGATACACCCCGGATGGAATGCCAACCCATCGCAGGACACATCACACAACACACACGCACTCGGACAATTTTCCAAGGTGCCAATCAACTACCGTGCATGTTTGTGGACCGGGATGAAACCGTACAGAACCCGTATAAAAAACCTCCTGAGCACGGGGAGAAATGCAACTCCACACACACATGGCCGAGACAGAAAACAACCCGGACCCTGGCGGTGTGTGAGGCGAACATGCTAACTACTAAGCCAAAGTGCCCCTTCTAAATTTATTAATTCATAAAATTTTCTCAAAATTCTACAAACAGTACCCCTTAATGTCAACATGAAAGAAGCATGTTTAAAATATTGCACATATTTAAAAAAAATTACATGTATATAAGTGTTCACAGCATTTGCCATTATACAAAAAATTGAGCTAAGGTCTATCCTGTTTCCACGGATCATCCTTGAGATGTTTCTACAGCTTGATTGGAGTCCACCTGTGGTAAATTGAATATCACTTGCAAAGAAAAACCCCTCCCTCTCTATATAAGGCACCACATAGGGAAGAAGGCCCTTAGACAGGTAGGTGACCAAGAACACAATTGTCATTCTCCATATAGAGAGAATATTTCAGAAGAATAATCTCTGAAGCATGCTATCAATCAACCTTCTAAGTTGAGTGGCCATACAGAAGCCACCCCTCAGTAAAATACAGGTAAGCCTGGCCTAGGGATGTGGTAGCTCAGTGGTTAATGCATTGGGCTCTGGACCAGAAGGTTGCTGGTTCAAATCCCAGCACCACTAATCTGCCACTAGTGGGCCTTAAGCAAGTCACTTCTCTCTGGATAAAGTCATCTGCCAAATACCATAAATGTAAATGAAAGCCATCTGGAGTTTGCCTCCAGACTTGAATTACTCTCAGGCCTGAACGGACCTTTCCGGAGGTACCCAGGCACTTATCATCTCCGTGAAGAATGGTGGTGGCAGCATCTGCTAGGCAGGGTCGACAAGGAACTTTGCCACTCAAATAGCCAACCCTTTTTTTCAAACTCTTTGACTTTAAAATGAAATAAATATATACTGATAACATTCAATCATTCATTCATCTTCTACCGCTATATCTGATCTCCCTCGGGAGTCTTGGCTATCTCAGCGTCTATGGGCAGGGGGGGGGGGGGGGGGGGGGGGTGAGGCAGGATACACCCTGGATGGAATGCCAACCCATAACAGGGCACACACACTAAGGGAGGAACTCTATCCCTTCACCCCTGGCACACCACTCTTTCCCACTATTTCCCCTGCAATATTCCCAACCTAAACGTGGCCAAATGTTTTTTCGACCAGGGAGAAACCGGAGGAAAAAACCCTGAGGCACGGAGAGAACATGCAAACTCCACGTACATGGCTGAGACAGGAATTAAACCCGGACCCTGCGTTGTGCTGCTGTGCCGCTTAACTTGCAAGGGTAACAACTTTTTTTTTTTATATGTTAATGCTAAAATGTAAGAAACTACCTATAAGGTGTTTTAATGTTTATTAAAACACCGAAACAACCTACAGAGAAATCCTAACTTACATTTCTTCCGGCCTCACCAGACATTTGGTTTTCCCCCAAAAAAAAAAGGGGTTGAAGATTACTTTGAAGCAAAATACTCAGGGTCTATTTAAGTCTTCATGAAAAAAGCACCGAAATAAATTATCCATAGTCCAATAAATCCATCCATCCTCTCTCTGTGTGCCATAATCCTTTTACTGGCATGTGAATAATTAAAGGAAAAAAACAATGAAACAAAGAACAATGAAAAAAATAATATATGCAATAAAAGGCAATAAAATGATTTATTATACTTAGTTAATATGTTTTCTGCTCCTGAACATCAGTGCACAGCGACTGCACATCAGGGCTGTATGATGAGCGCTGATGGGTGTCACACATTGGCGGTTGTGACGTGTATAAAGAACCACAAATAATTTTAATACTTTAATTAGATGGTACAAGTTTTAAAATGAACGAACTAAAATAAAATACATTTTAATTCAATATTCATTAATTATTTTCAAAAGCCACTGGAAGCCGCATCAGAGGGCTGAAATACCTGTGAGTTTCCGACCCCTGTGATAGGGTTAGGAATGCAGCGATTAACCGATTTCACTATTAACCACGTTTTAAATAATCAGGATTAATTAATCGGAAAGGCTCCGTAACACTGTGTCTGTTTTGCAATGAACAGACTGGAACTATTTTTCTGTTTCAACTGGCATAAAAAGAAAAACCAAAGTTGTCAGAGACACAGAGACTATTACGCACGCAGACTGGATTAACTATGACAGTGGCACCTAGCAGCAAAACTCTATTACCTTGCATGCAAAGGCCCCTACACACTCTTCCTCAGCAAGGTGTACGAGTAGCCTGATCATTTTGTGCCTGTTTCGAATCATGCTCCTTTCTCTCATGCATACACACCCCCTCACTGCGAGTTAAAGAGTCAAGACTGGAGCCAGGAAACACCCCTCTGTACTGTTTTTCAATTTCAGAAAGTTAGAGACTTTATGTAGACTAGTCGGGATCCATCGGAAGATGAATGTAGTAATGTACAGAGTTATCTTGTTGAAACCTGCTTCAGAGTGCTCTTGAGCTCAGACTTGGATGACAGTTCAGAATCCAAATAAGAATTCTGAAAAAAAAGTTTTATTTCCAGGTACAGCAAAGGGTTCATCAAAGCACACCTTGCTTTACTAGGAATTTGTTTTGGTGTCATGTGTAATAGCATGCACAGGTACAAAATGTGGGCACAATTTTAAAATAAACTAGAATAAATGAAATAAATTCACAAAGTGACATTGCATGAGAGGAGTGTCTTTAGAATACAAAGGCGAAAATGACTGTACAGACATATATACAGATATGAACTATGTACAGAATCTAGAATGCAATAAATACTGTGCATCAGAAGTGTGAATGTTGCATGAAACGTAGTGCAATTTAGAAGAGAGTGAAAAGTAATTCTCAGTAAGTTATTGGAGGTGGAGGTATGATCTGCGGGTATTTAGGTCACTGTTCAGTAGGTTGGCTACGGTGGAGAAGAAACTGTTCTTGTGGCATGAGGTTCTTGTCCTGGTGGATCAGAGCCTCCTCCAAAGGGGGATGAGGATTAGGGGGTTGGCTGTAATCTTGGCTGCACATCTCCGGGTCCTGGAAACGTAAAGCTTCTGGAGAAGTGGGAGGCTGTTGCCGTTGAAGGCTATTGAAGGTGCTGCCGATCACCTTCTCAGCAGAGTGAATGACACGCTGCAGCTTGGCCTTGTCCCTGGTCTAGCTGCAAAAAACCAGGCCGTGATGGAGGACGTGAGGATAGATTTGATGATGGCCTGATGATGGTAGAAATTCACCAACCACCTTCGCAGGGAATTGCCTAATCAAGACCCAGACCTCAATCTAATTGAGACTTTGTAGTCAGACTTGAAGATTGCCATTCACAAGCGGAAACCATCTAACATTAAGGTGCTGGAGCAGTTTTGCAATAAACAATCAGCAACAATAACTCAGTAGTGTTAAGAGACCAATTGGAGTGTTCAACAAATATGAATATTAATGAATTGTTCTCCTACTGAAATCAGCAACCAGCTTTATGAAGAGCAGGATACTCCATGTTGATACAAACATACATGCACACATTTCTTTCATCATTAAAAATGGTGAGGCTGTCCAGGTAAATGTTAGTCTGGAACTCTGTCACATATCTCCATGAAAACAAAGTCGCAGCAGTCTCGGAACATATAAATGTTTTTATATTTATTGACCACGGAACAGCCATTTGAGAGTAGAATGGAGGAGCAAGTTGGCTATAGTTTGTCTTTAGCTTAGCACTATCTCTCATAGAGCAAATCACACAAATAGCTCTCTTTTGCTGAATTGAGAGATGAACTTTGATACAGGCTATCTTTAATCCCAGAGATCTCTCATGCAACCTGGTAAAATACAGAATTTGTTACTCAAATACAACTTACCTTTGTAAACTTTTAGGAAAAAAAACAATGTGTGTGTGAAATGCCATTCAACCATTATTCCACAATATTTCCAGCTTTCTGTGAGCTTATTCAAGAAACATATAGAAATGTAAACTAAAATATAGCACGGATCTTAAAATGTGCTGTTGTTATTATTATTACTGTTAATATTGCTATTATAAACCTTTAGTCATTGGGCTTTGTGTAGACTGTGAGTGGTGACCGTGGCAACAGATCTCACACATGGCTGAGGTTAAAGTGTTGGCAGGCCGGTTGCTAGCCACAGTCATTCTGGCGCTCTCACACACACACACACACACACACACACCCACACACACACACACACAAACACACACACACACGCACACACGCACACACACACACGAATAAATTAGTCATCATCTTAACAAAATCTTTTAAGCATTAATTCATAATATATACATATGGAATATAATCTCTGTGTTTTTACTGACATTCTCATGATTTTACATTAACACAGATGAGACTCAAACACCCTTTTTCCACTCACTGTATATGAAGACGACAGGAGGCTGCTGCCACAAGCTCCACAGACCCAGACTAAAGCTCATTCTTTCCAAATTTACTGAGCAGCTAATTTAGTTTAACCCATATAGCCTGGTTTGGCCATGTGGATCCATTATTTTCATCATTCTCTTCTTTGGCATCTGCATTTCAATATAGTATTACTTTTTCATAATAAGAATCAATTTCCACTTATTTTTACTATTTTCAGTCCAGCTCAAACATTAAAGAAATGTTTAGGTCTGGTTTCTGTGTTTCTTTTTATAGGTATTTGTCCAGATAGAAGAACTCAGGTCCACATTAAAGTAAGATGCAGCAGGAATAAATGGTTGGCATACATTTATACATGGCCTAAGAATATGTGATATCTTCCATTGAACCACCACTTCCTCTCTCTCTTTCTCTCTCTCTCTCTCTCTCTCTCTCTCGCTCTCTCTCTCTCTCTCTCTCTCTGTCTATTTTATATATTTACACATTTGTTTTTGCAGTTCTCAGTATAAATAGTATACTTATGTGTGATATGATAATATTGACCATTTCTTTAAAAAACTGCATGTCACCCATGTAGTTACTAAAACGCAACAAAAATGTGCCACTTCTGATACCGCTATTCTCTCCGATATATAATGTATATACATCTTAATTTAATGTTAAATAGGTATTAAACATATAGATATTTTATTTATATTTTGTTTATTTTTTTAGTATTACATCTTTTCATTTGATCTATCTATCTATCTATCTCTCTATCTACTGTTGTCATCTATTGTCTGTCTGTCTGTCTGTCTGTCTGTCTATCTGTCTGTCTATCTATCTATCTAATTAGTTATCTGTCTGCTTATCTATCTATCTATCTATCTATCTATCTATCTATCTATCTATCTATCGATATCTGCCAACACTCATCCATGTGTGAGATATGTTGCCACGGTCACCACTCACAGTCTATATAAAGCCCAAGCACTAGAGGTTTATAATATCAACATTAACAGTAATAATAACAACAACAGCACGCTTTAAGATCTGTGCTATAGTTTAGCTTACATTTCTATGTGTTTCCCAAATAAGCTCACAGAAAGATTGTGAAATAATGGTTAAATGGCATTTCACACACTGAAAAGAAGCTTGGGCATATGTAGCTTCAGTTGAGTTCTAATAGGCCTTGAAGACAGTTGACTCCTGTTAGGGAGTGACGGCACGGAGGGTTCCACAGACTTTGATGCCTTTCATGCCTTGGGTAAGTGGGTGTGCCAGTGGTTGATGTTGAAGGTGCTGCTGATGAAGACTTGAATCCATTGAGGAAGCTGAGGTAGTCTTCTGCTTGCTGCAGCTGGGTTGCTTGTGTGCAGTTGATGTGTTTGTTCTGGCCGAGTCCAAGCGAAGGAGAGCCCAGAAGCTTCCTGGTACTCTGGCTTTTAGGTGTCGATCGTACTGTCATGTCACAGAGGTGGCTCAACCTGCCTAATACTGCCAGTCTCTCCCCAATGGCAATGTGTGGAATTACAGTTAACTAGAAAGACTTTCCTACACACACTGAAAGCCAGAATGGTGACTTTCAACCACACTGATAGTTTTCCTGAAAGTTTAAAAAGACAAATTGCATTTCAGTAAGAAAATTCTGTGTCCTTCAACCAGTGGGCATGAGAAGGAGGAGCAGCAGACTTCCACTGCAGGAGAAGATGACGTCTGGCCAACAATGATGTAAAATTAATGATATCCTTCTGCATGGAATTCAACTGCAGTGTCTCCCATGGAAGTCCAAAAATAACAATCAAAGGGCACAGTTTCACATGTACCTCTAGTATCGGAAACCATATCGAAAAAGCCTGTCTAATAATTATACAGTCGTGGGCAAAAAAACATATGACTCAGTGACAATGCAAGCCAGAACATCTGTCACACTGTCACACTCTGTCCTCAACATCAGGGTAAATCTGTGACAGTCTAGACATAGAGAAATGCACCCTGTAGATAACCTTAAACTGGATAAGTGAGAGCCAAGCACAGGGGACATTATGTAAACCACTCACCACATTATCCCACCATCCGTCAGTAAATTGAATTTCCAGCTCCCCTTCCCAAGCAGCCTTTGTTTTGGAAGTACCACTATAAATAATAGAAACCTCGCCTTTTTGTTGTCATAATGTAAGCGTAATCAAACTCTCCCATTGTTGGCAAGAAGGGGATGAGGCGCTGGAAAACATACTCTAACAATATTCCTAACCTGGAAAAATCTAAAAAGATGGTTAGCAGGTAAACCGAACAGTGATGCTAAATTAGTAAACATACTAAAAACGCCTTCTGAGTCCGGAAAACAGTGTATGCCTTTGTCATGCCATAATTTTAAAAAAGAGTCCAGGTATGAGGGTGGAAAAAGATGATTGTTACATAGTGGACCTAACGGAGAAGCTGTCACCAACTTAAAATGTTTCCTGAGTATATGCAATGTCTTGTTTTAACAAGCTCAGCAACTCTCGCTTCAAAGATCCCACATCAATAAACTGCACGGCTCCACTCAGAGTTCTGCTGTCGTGAGATGGAGACGGAGCCGCAGACTCCGACTCCAAGGCCACTGTCTGTGGAGGATGCCTCGTTTGTAAAGTCATCGTGGAGCGGGTTGTAAGGGTTTTGCCGGCCATAATAAAACACTCGGACTATAAATACAGCTGTCAGAAAACGAACTTAGTAGTTGTGCAAAAAATAAACAATCAACATGGAACGTTGATAAACAATCCACGGGAGTGTCTAATCAAATGTGATATTTCATTGGCTGCTCGGGAGCGCCCCCAATATGTTGTTTTATGTAGCACCAAGGTTCTGGGGAAACTGTGTACTGCATCAGCTGTATATAGTTGAAATGACAATAAAAACCTATTGACTTTCTTTTTTTAGTATTTTAGAGTGTTTTTTACTGTAACTGTTCTCTATCTATCTATCTATCTATCTATCTATCTATCTATCTATCTATATATATATATATATATATATATATATATATATACCTTATATATATTGTATACATATTGGTTTCTGAGTAACAATAATTGCTTTAAATGTGTGGCATTTCACAGTTTCTATTCTCTCTATTCCATCTAATTAAAAACTCCTCCACCTTTACTTCCATCTCATTCCTCTCTTCATGTCCTTAGATCTGTAGTGTGTAATCCAATTACAAATATGTGAATACCAACGGCGACATTGATACGATTAAGGAGGAAATTGGAGGATTGTATATACATGTGCCATCTGTGTAGTTTACATATTATCTTGCAACGGACAAATAACTGTTAACATTATGAGCACATTTTATGTAACAATTGTGGATCATAAAAAACTACGAGTGACTGTATAAAAGCAGAGGCAAACTCAGACACCAGAGGGAGACTCAATGTGTTTCCTGAAAAGTTCAAGCACTAAGAAAATAAATATGCCTTTTGATCACAAAGAGTGCATTCACACATGGAACCCACCCCATACACTCACCCTTCCTGGCCCCACCCCCGGTCTCTCCCTCCCACCGATATATTTACACAGAACCACTTTTTCCTTCTTTTAAAGTTGGTATTAAAATCACATATGATCAAACATCAAATGAACAGTATCAAGTACATATGCAAAATGCATGGTACAATGACACTTAATACTCTCTCACCATTGGTTCCCTGCCATTTTCCTTCAGTCCTTTTCCTAATCTCTTATTCTCCTTAGTCCTTTTCTCTATTGCCTACTTCCATTCCCTCAATTCACTCCTACCTCCAAATACCTCCAACTGGAAAACTTCTACTGCCACAGTTTATCTGCCTTTTAACCCATGCCTTAAAAATGCTGAACTTAACACCATGTTAAGTCTTCATAACACATAATATTACTTGAAGGCACACAAAAGAAAACCTGGCACACTGGGGTACAAAGCTTCCTTTGTGCATGCATGTGTGTGTATCATATACTGAGCCTTTTTTTGAGGGTCAACCAAAACATTAACATTCAACTGCCTTGACAAGATTCTCATAAAAAAAAAATGTATGGTGTATCAGCAAATGGATTGGGACCAACTCTGGCCAGAAATTGACACATTGATCATCTTAGTAATTAGCATTGGTCATGGCCAATTAAAGGTATAATAATGATAGGTCATATTACGTATTCAATGAGCATTAAACCATTCTTACTAATGAAGCCACAGTGGTTCGTATTTGGACATGAATTTAATTAGCAGTTTAACAATAAGAATAAAAGTATATCTAGACTTATCATAAATAGTTATATTTGCTGCAATACAAACAACCTGTTTGAAGCTATAGTTTTAAAGCTGTTATATTTTATAACTATTATTAACTTTGAGGATCCTAACAAATATAACAAAAACTTAGAAGTCTATCAAACATGACTGAATATTCTCACTAGTTTAATGTAATACAAGATGTAATGTAATGTAATGTAATTATTATTAAAAATTAATGGTTACTCTAACTGTTTATACAATTAGATGAATAGATTTTTAAAGGTAAAAATAATAAACATTTATTTTTTCAAATTTACATTCAAGTTCTGAATAAGAAATGAAAAAGAATTTGATTTAGGGACTGTAAAAAATAATATTTTAGACATTTGTATGCTTAGAACAATTATTTAAAATGTATTATTATTATAATGATCAATCTTATATTATTATTAGTCACTATTTTGAGTGGAAAAATACACAACTCTGTAGTCATGATATGACTCTTCTATGCTTCAGAATACACTTCCATTACTTCCACATTAGGTCTACAATAGTGTGCTGTGTAATGATTAATGGTTGTTGATAGGGTTAACCCTAATCAAGAGACCTAATCATGACTAAGCTGAAAATGTAATTTAGTGGATGAATAGAAGAGTGTAAGAGAATTATTATTTGTGGAAAAGTAGAATAACTCATTCTCAGACCAAAAAAACCCACTATGGTTTAATTGTAAAAGTAAAAGAATTCATATTGACTTTGCAAAATCTTGTAGGCCATGGGGAGAAGATTGTCTCTCCTTTTTATATTTTGTCACCATGTACTCATGCAACTCTTGCTTAGCTGCTCATCCGCATGTCATTCTGATTATTAATGCCCCAGATTCTTTAACAGACGACAAGGAAAGTATTTACAAACAATGTCAAAACAAATCTGGTCCTTCTCATTAACTCATTTTACAATCAGAACAAATTGCTAAGAATGTCATATTATCAAAAGCGTTTAATCAATGGTTAATCCACAGAAAGGGATCAAGTACAAGAGAAAGAAAGAGAATAGTGAGAATGGAGCCACAACCTTCCATTCTTCTTTTTATTCTATTCAACCACACTTGATTTGTTTCCCTATGTTCTCCTATGTATTCCCTATGTTCTCCCGTGTAACACACTCATAATATAGATAATATTTTAGTAGTACTCATCATTATTTTTGTATTTACCACTCATATCTAATTCACTCTCGTGCACACTCTTGTCTTTAATTATTAATATTTGTGCAAAACAAACTGGGATTGAAATCAGCTACTTAAGGAATTGATTGAGGTATATGCTACAACTAACATTTAGTTATAACCAGCTTTAGCAGCACCATTACCAGTTATATAATAATACCTATATAGATTGCACTGTACTATTTTCTCTATGGATATGTAACTTCACATTAAGATCATACAGGCTGGGTTAACTGGTTTGCAAGTAATGGGGATAAAAATTCTCTCTTTTTTTGCTCAACTGAAACAAATATGATTATTTTAAAGGTCAAGTATAAACATCTGAGAGCTTGTACACTGGTTGTATATGGGTTGTACTTTTGTATACATTTTGTATACACAGTATACATTTGTGTACATTCTAATTGGCCTGCAAACACGCAATTGTATATGCCTCTGTATATTGTAGCATTGCAATTTCTCTTCATTGGAACCAATAAGCCCATATCCAGTAAAAACAAGCTCCATGAAGAAATGTGTTGTACAGGATGGAGTAGAAGCACACAAATGTCACTTGACCCACTGAAAACCTTTAGGACTAACTGAAACTAGATCTCTTTAACATCCCAAAATCAGTGCCTGATTACAGTAGTGTTCTTGTAGCTGAATGAACACTAATCCCCACACGAATGCCCCAAAATCTATTGTAAAGCTTTCCCCGAAATGACATTGTGCAGTTGCACATACTTACACACACATACATAGGTATCCAATCTATTCCACAAAAGGCCAGCTCAGGCTTTCATTCCAACTAATCAAGTCAAGAGGTTTTTATTGTCATTTCAACTATATATTGCTGAGGCAGTACACAGTGAAATGAAACAATGTTCCTCCAGAACTTTGGTGCTACATAAAACAACATATAACACAACACAGAGCTACACAACACAAAGCTGAGGACTAAACTAAGTTGTCCTAGCCACATAAAGTGCATTGTGTGCAAGCTGGGGCAAACAGAGCAAAACAACACAGACTGGAATAGACAACAAGATCATGGTCCCCATTGACCGACCCACGGACTAGTACAGGACCATGTACCATTTAATACCTGGTTGCCAGTGTTGGGAGGAACAACTTACATGTAACTCCGTTACTTAATTTAATTACATAATAAAAGTAACAGTAATCCGTTACAGTTACTGCGGAAAAAAACAACAACATGTATTTAAATTACAGTTGAAGATTTCAAACCTCAAAGATGATCAACTGACACCCTCCCTCCCTTCGACAAAATTTCGCCTGCACCCCCCCCCAACCGCAACAATTTGATTCTGAAGAAGCTTAATTTCCGTAATATATGCCACCTAGTTGACAAATGAAAGCAATCAAAAAGCAATCTAATGTAATCAGTTACTTTACTTTTATCAGTCATTGAAAATTTACACTACTTATTGAATTTTCAATTGGGTAATTTGTCATCTGTAACCTACTACATTTCCAATGTAACCCTCCCAACACTGCTGGTTGCAGAGAAAGAATTAAAACTTTCAATTTTATTGACATTCAAGGTCTTCAGTGTAAATGAATTGTAAAACCAATTCCCAGCACTTGTTTTAGATGCACCATAATTTAAGCTCCCATTGTTTCTGCATAATTTTCATTGGATATGTAAATCGAATAATAATTAAATCATGTAACGTGATTTGTGACTGGTGTTTTATATGAGTGTTCCCAGAAAAAATCTGTCATAAAAATGTGTTATGGACCCCTTCTTTGGTGCAATATTCAGGTAACTGTCCATTTTTGTCTTGTGTTTGTTTCATTTTTTATTTTGGAGGGTTGGTTGGATTTTAGGGAATTGTGATGACGTGTTTCGGGAATGCCGTTGCAATACAGTCCACGTCGGGGGGGGGGTTAACCTTCACCGCAGCAGTAGTGCTTTCTCTCGTTTCTCTCGGTGCTGCCTACACGCATGCGTAGATGAGTGAATTCGTGACGCCATCGCGCGCCCAGGCGGTGTTGGAGGTCCCCACCGTAACTGGGAGATTGGAGAGTGGGGGAGGGGAACGGAGTGGGCGTGGCCTCCGTCTCTAGCGCCATCTCTCTCTCTACAGTAGACGTGGGCGGCCCAGTGTGGTCGGGAGAACGAAACACGACACTCAGACAGGAGGAAGAGTGGGGGCGCGGGGAAAAAGCGCAGGGGAGTGTGGGGGGGAGAAGAGGGGGGGTTAAAAAAAAAAAAAAGAAGAAAGAAAGAAAAATTAGGGAGAAAACAGCAGAAACGTTTATATAATGTATATGTAGAGAGAGCGCTGTATATTGTTTTCTTTTCCGATATGTTGTGTTTTGATCGCCAGAAATGACGTGGTGCGACGCCGACCAAACTAATTAGTAATTTAGCGAGTAGAGCTCGGGCCGGAGGCAGCCGGGAGGATCCGCACGGCGGCGCGGCTGAAACTTTGCGTGCCTCTGCGGCTGCACTGGCGGAGGTCGGAGCTCGGCCGTTTCTGGAGTAAAACAAAGCGACCGGCCTGCGACCCCTTAATCCAATGAGGAACTAAGCGGAGGAGTGGAAAAGTGTGGGAGAAAGGGAGAAAGTGCAGAGGGAAAGTAGCTAAAAAGTGTTGTAGTTAGCGAGGGTTTTTGTTTTTCGCCGAGCTGAAGAGTGGTTCGAAGCTAAACAGGACCATGAAGACACCGGGAGACTCGGGTAAGTCCGCATCACCGTGTGTGAGACCTCGCGCGCGCTCTTGGGTTTTCATAACCTGCACTTTTAATTTAGACACAAACATGCATAGTATTATGATAGAAGGGCCAAAACAATCTTTCTGTTTATCGTCCAAAAGTTACGTAAACTTCCAGAAGCTCGAACTAACTTTCTCCCGTAATGTCAGGGCGACAAGAACAATCCTGCTAGTGCTCCATGCTAATAGGTCAAGTTTGCTGTCGATGGAATATATCGTTCACGAACATTTTTTGTTTATTAATATTTGTTTTGTATTAATTGTATGACATAGCCTCCATTTCCGTTTGTGGCCGTGAAGTTGGAAAACATTATTTAGTCGGACGCAGGTATGTGTCGAATAGGTATGTGGAGCTAGGCTTTTCAAGCGGAAGAAACTCCCCCACCCCCCTTCATTCCTCCTCAGAGAGCTCTGCACGGCTAAAAGTTAAGGTCCGGGTTGTTAGGTCCGGTTTACGTTGACGGACGAATTACACGCCGGTTTAAGAAAGGAAACGGGTAGGGTTTTAAGATGGACAGAGCGGGCAGGGATATTTATTACGGTAGCCACCATTTGCTCTCAATGTGTTTTCCTTCCAGCGAGCGGAGCAGTAAAATCGCTGCGAGCTTTCGTACAAACTCCCAGCTTTTTTCTTCCTCTGGACACACTACGCTGTAATATTTTTTTAAAAAACGTGATCAGTTTTTAAAATGTCATTTTGAAATTCAAATCCTAAAATAAAAACCTATGTTTCATGCGATCTGTTGCGCATTAGTTGTAAAAGTTCTTCCATAACGATATGCGTTTTTTTTTTTAAATAATGATAACTCTCGAATTGTACCACTTTGGGTCGAATAATTATCATTTGCCTATAAATCATCGCAAGATTACCCGAAGATCGGGTCATTTTCCGCCCCCAACGCACGCGCCAGAGGAAAATGTTACGTCACGGACTCAGTGGCATGTTTCCCTCATTCTTTCAGATCACAATGGCAAATCAAATGACTAATTGGCCTTTGATCAGCTCTTATAGTAACTGAATATAATGGACATTGCTGATCATTGTTGAGAGCATGGTGATGCGTAATGATTACATTTTGCAGGCGCTCATATCCTGGGGCCTTGCCCAAGGACCACTCGTGGCAGCTTGGTGGTGGGAGTTGAACCTGTGACCTTTTAGTTCAGAGCCCAATGCCTTTACCACTGAGCTACCTCCTCCCTGTTGGTTGGTTGTTGTGGATAAGGTAATCGGTGATTGGTTGTCAGGAACATTTGTAATTAGTGTTTGCTTGTTGGTTATATTGACTGTGGCATCTTTGGTTAACTGTTGGCGTTAGTGTTGATAGTGAACGAACACAACCTGCTAAGTCGGCAGTGTAAAAGAGTGTGTCAATCAGTCCAGCTTCTTCCCATGGGAGTTGTAGGTCTCCTTTCCTGTAAAGTCCAGTAGCATAATAGACGAGACGTGGAGGGGGTTGTTTTTTAATGGAAACATGTCGATATATATTGAATATGTAAAAAAAAAAAAAGTAATATATATATATATATATAGTACTATTATACAAAATGAGGTTTATTTAACAGCTCTCAAGCCTGGGGGAAGAAACCTTTCTTGTGCCTGATGTTCGGTACTCTGTAGCGCCAGCCTGACAGCAAAAGTTTTTTTTTTCTCAGATGTATAAACGAGGCCAGGCGAGCCTGGAGATTAGGGTAGTTTTAATGCACATTCATTTATGACCCCAAACTCTAAATGGCTCTTACAAAATGTGAATTATAAAGCTGTATGTTTTATATTATTTTCAAAGGAACAGCATGTAAAATTTATTAAAAAAAGTGTTTGATTAAATATATCTAAAACCCAGTTATGACTTAGTTCCTCACTTTAATCATTTCTTCACTCTTGTCAGTCTCATCATTTTCATCACTCTGTCAGATTGTTGCACACTCCATTTGGTTTGTAGCAAAGAGATTAAAATAAATATATATAATGTAACGCTTAAACACAAGCTCACACGGAGTTTATTGGGGTGTTGACTCCTCCACATTCCACTTTAATGGCTTATGTCTGCATCGCATTACACACACACACGCACACTCTTGGGCCCGTCTCCGTCTCGTAAGTTGCCATCTTTGTGGTGACGCCACTTTGACGTGCTCCTTCTTTATTTTTGCTGGTGTAATTTATTTTAGAAGACCGATCCAGCGTTCGCGCAGTGTGGCTTGGACTCAGCCACCCTGCCTGTGTGGTGTCTGAAACATGAGAAGAGTGTGTGACGTGCGTTTCAGTGCTATGTGTGATGATCCGACTCAAATAGAGGTCTGTCTGACGGGTGGTTAGAGGACGCTCTACTTCACATCCCCGGGTTTCCGATCCAAAGCAGTAGAACCACTTGGATAGCTCTCACTGGAAATAACTCTATCACATGATGAAAGAGCCGAGTTGCCATGTCCCTCTGGGCCGTGAGGTGATTTTGTAGACACGTGCTTTGAAGTGGATTGGCTCTTCAGGTAGCATCTCACCTGTTGTGGGGGTTTTTACGTGACAGAGGGCTGGGTGTCATTCTAGGAGGTCT
>JACRUU010000033.1:927500-977500 GCA_030449085.1 Kryptopterus vitreolus | reverse complement strand
CACTAACAACCCAAATGAGGGGATGGGTTCTCTGTTGAGTCTGGTTCCTCTCAAGGTTTCTTCCTGCTCCCATGGAGTTTTTCCTTGCCACCGCTTCGACTTGCTCAACAAGAAACAATTAGGGACAAACTGATTTTCACTTTTCACACATAAGTATTATGTAAAGCTGCTTTGAGACGATGGCAATTTGTAAAAAGCGCTCTACAAATAAAATTGAATTGAATTGTTTTGGTTCACCAAAAAGTTTGGGAACTCGTGCACTCGAATGTTGTTCTGTGAGAGAGAGAGATAGATATGCATGCACATACACACAGTTGCATATAGATATTCTGTGGTCTACATCTGGTGTATATATAGATGATTTCCTCTCTCTTCGATGGTCTCCTCCTAACCTCCGCATATCTTTTCCTGCTTCACTTCCGTATTTCTTACCTTCTCGCTCTGTGGTTATTCAACTAAAGAAGAGCCTGTGTTTTCTCTTGTAAGATATTATATCCATAAGATTTTGATCTTCGGGATGGTTGAAGAAACATGAAACAAAGTTTTTTGGCTTACAGATGAGGTTGTGAATTCTAAAATGAGTACACATGGTTGCAGGTGAATATGTAGATAATAGTATTATTCATGTATTTTAGTATTAATATCATATGATAGCGTCTACGAAACTAAATATCAGGTTGTTGATTATGTGTGGTCTTCTGTGTTGCACACTGATTTTGATTATTTGTAAACAGTTTAATTCATTCTAAATAAATAACCACATGAGCACAAAATAAATAGTTCAAGTCTGAAATTCTTCATCGTTGGAATCAGTGAATTGACACTTTGGGATCATTAAGCACTTGACATTATGTTTATGCTACGTTCATTAGAAAATGGCATGTTTTGAGAAGCATAACATTATTTACAGGTTACTTACATTTTAGAGTGAAATGTGTGACCATTTCAAATATTTAGTAATTTTGTACCAGGCATAGTGCTATAAGACAGGTTGAACTGCTCAAGAAACAAAAAGATGTCATATTAAGAATTAATAAATATTTGCGCTGAGCTGAAGGGCATAGTGTATTGTGTTTTTGAGCATTTTGCTACAGCGCCACACCAACAGTCCAAAAATAAAAATTTTTGTAGATTTTATCCATTTTGATGCTTTATTGACTCTTACTGATTGAGTGTTTATGATGTGTATAACGATGTGTTTTTATTTGAGGCCCTCTTTCACAAATGTAATGTTAGATCTTTCAGTTTGGCCAGCATTCCTGTGATTGATAGGTGTATACATCAGGGTTTGAACCTGTGATTGGACTATCATTTTTCTGTTGCGCCACCGGGGAGCATAATTCTCACTTGCGGTTGAACATTTTCTATCATGTAAGGATTGTGTCAGGGTGTTTACATGAAGATTGTGTCTGTGTCAGGTGGTCTCTGATGTCTTTACCCTTCGGTGGCTGTAAGCATCTGAGAAGCAGCCCTCCCAGGGGAAGTGTGTTCAGACCTTAGGGGCCTTACCTGTTATTGCACTTCGGTCCTGTGTGCCCACGTGTTTCTTGGCTGCATTGTGTCGAGGTGTGTGTTGCATTGTTTCAAAATGTTGACTTGAACAGCAATCCTCAAAGGAGACTTCCACATTATTTACATCGCCGTTTTCATGGAATATTAGTGCCCTTTCATTACCATTTTAATCATTTGCTTAAGTACTTAATTAGTGAGAGTTAGAAATATAAAATACAAAGTAGAGGTTAACCAAGATGTTTTTTTTCTGGTTGATGCCAGATGATTTAGTAATCATGTATCTTTGGCCAATTTAAATTTTTTCCCCTTCATTTCTTCCCCTTCATCTCTTGTAATCTAATAGTTAATTAATAAGATGATACAGAAAATTTCTTACCCATTTATTGAGCAACACATGCCTTCTCCAAGGCTACCTGTGACCTAAACTTTAGCTGGTTGAAGGATCACAACACGGTACCAAAAGGTTATTCTCATTCTCTTTCAAATTGTACTCAGTCAATTCCATTCACAAACGTTACTCTCGTTCCCACTCCAAATATTATTCAAATTCTCAAATGTTACTTTCATTCCCTTTTACTTTTAAATGTTACTTTTCATTCTGATTGTTTCTCATTCTATATCCAAAATGTTAATCTCCTCAATCCAAATGCAGCATCATATATAACCAATTAAATATTTAAAAAAGAATGAACTTGAGGCCTGGCACACAAAAAGCTGACAGTCAGCCTTTCTGTTTTTCCCCGCTTGGCTTTAATATGACTGCTTCAACTGTTTCTTACCGTATGTCTGATTAGCTAATTAGCTTAGCGAATTTATGATAGGTGGGTTCTTTTGTCTGTGGGGGGGGCACACTAGTTGGCATTCCTGCTATTCTCTTTGAACATGATTGAAAAAGCTACACAAGTTCATTAATAAATTTTGCTACAAAAACACTACTGCCAGATTTTTTAATATACACTACAGATTGTTGATTATATAGTTGATTTATTCTCACCATAGTTGATTTATTCTCACACAAACTCAGAACATACATGCACGGTTTGGTGTGATACACTGTGCTTGCACTTGTTAATTCCTCTTTTGCTTTAATATTATAATATTATATATTTAATATATTTTTTTTTAAGCTGCTTGTAATGTCACCTCATAAATAAAAACCTACAGAAAATGTGTTCAGTTGCTTTACTTCCTTCCATTTTCTTCTAAAATATCCAACTTTTAACTTAATTTGACTAATATATCCCAGATTTACACACTTACCCTTTGAGAAGTGTAAGGGGCAATCCATAACTAGATGTCTATTTTTAAGCATAGTGGGACAAAACTTGAATATTACGGGCGGGAGTGGGACAAAATAACGTCTTGCTGGAGCAGGACAGAACCTTGCAGGAGCAAAAAATCCATCTCGCACAGGTCTGTAGCGTATGGCTTTTCCTTTAGACTGGTGACTACAAAAGTCTGTCCTGCACCTACTTAAAATAAAGCTGTGTGGTGTTTTTACACACATGCCTCTCTAGTTTGTAAGGTTCATCTTGTGCCTCTGCCTACAACTTGATTTTGATTCTGCATGTAAGTTACCCTACTTACAAAATGATTCATTTAACTCTGTACATCATTTTAAATGAAATATTCAGACACATCATGTTCTGTCAAGGATTTTTACTCATCTGACTTTAGGACAATACCCGTTCTTAATCACACTGTATAGATTAAATTGATTTGTGTTTCTGTTAAGCGGTGTTATGTAGCAAAAATCCAGAATTAAAGTTCCTTAATGGTTTCCAATTATGTCCTTTCCTTACATTCTTTCCTTATTCTGTAGCTTACACTCTGTTCACTCATGTTTTGGGTCTTTATCGAAGTCTAAGAAGTCCTAATGTCCACTGTTCAAGTTAAAGTTGATTTTGTTTCTGGGGTTTATTAGATGTTTTTTCCCCCCTAGATTAATCTTTTTTTTTCTCCTTTTCCACATACATGTGTATTTATAGAACTTAAGTGTCTTGTTGCTAGGAGATTGCATGAAAGCAAGAGACGAGAGAAAAGGATGAGAGGAGAGTGAAAAGGTGCATTACTTCTGGGATCTGAATGACAAACGCTCACTCGCACCATGAGTCAGTGCTGTTCCCACTCACATGTTCAAGCTCCTGTCCCACACACAGCTCATCACGTATGAGCTCCATCTGCGTGGTGTGACCTCTCTCTATTCTAACTGCATATTTGACAAGTCCGTTTTTGAGCAACAGAGCACCTTGCAGTTTTACAGTAATTAGAAGAACCGATTCTTGTCAGGTCATAGTGAGTTGTTTAATGGTGTGGGTCAAAAAATGAAGAGGTTTGGTTGAAAGACCTTTCAAGCTCGATGGTGTATCACCGAAACATGCACATAAATAAAAAGAGTCTTCTTCTAACTATGTATTGTAAGACCTTCAGTCTTGTCCTATGGCGATTGTTGATGTTTTGGGTTCTCACAATGATTTTGTCAGCTGCTTTTTTGTATTTTTTTTAACTCCCATGGCTTAAATTTCTTTTTTCCGGGACGTCACAAATAGTTTTGGCTATCCCTAATGTTTGTATATACAGGATAGCATGTATGTGGGATTTGGCTGTTTTACAGATGTGTTTCCTGTTAGCTGGTACACACATCACTTAGCTTTTTGTATAGCCTCTAGTGGTATGTCCTTTTCCTACAGGTGTGTGAACATTATAGGATGCACCAGATAGGCATGCTGTGATCTTTCTGTACCGTTTGTGCCAAGACAGGGATGAGATCGAAGTCCTTCTCAGCACATTCATCGAAATAACGCTGTTTAACCCTCACACTGAGCACACCGTGCCGAACTTTCCCATGCCGCATTGTTTTCTCACTACATATAGTACAAATGCAGAAAATGCAGGTGACCTTCTAGTCTGTAACTATTGAGTCTGTCTAGCTGATAAAGTGAACATGTACACATTTTCATGATGTGCTTTGAGTCTTGAGTTCTGTTTTGACTACTGCCTCAAGGTTGGAGGGTTCACTGTTCATAAATTTTAAAGCATTCTGCTCAATATATTTAAAATTAAAAAGGTGGTTTAAGTTCATAAACAAAGTATTCCATCGTTTCAGCTTTTATTATGTATAAATCAGATACAATGGACAGGGTTTGAATTGTTGATGTTCTTTATAGCAACTAAAAGTTTAATCATTTCCATGTCTATTTTGGTCAGGGTTCGCCTTCCCGGAATGGGCGTACAAGCCAGAGTCAAGCCCCGGCTCCAGACAGATCCAGCTCTGGCATTTCATCCTGGAGCTGCTCAGAAAGGAAGAGTACCATGATGTCATCGCCTGGCAGGGGGATTACGGGGAGTTTGTCATCAAGGACCCGGATGAGGTGGCTCGACTGTGGGGAGCCCGTAAGTGCAAACCTCAGATGAACTATGACAAGCTCAGCCGTGCTCTCAGGTGAGGATCAAGTACTTCAATAATGTCTTTCATTTTACGTGGGACGTATTCGGCCCATATTTTTTTTGCTTTTCTTTAAATGTACTTAGAGACTCTATTGAAAAGGGTTTTAATCAAGTCTATCCAAATTGAATTAAAAAAAATGTAAGAAAAAATTTGCCTTAAATATCTTATTTAAATTTGATTCTTTTATTGTTGAATAATACAACTTAGATCCTGCTATGAAGGCATCCATAGAAGCTGGCATAACATAAAGTAACCAAAAAACAAAACCTATATGTACTTAAAACAGAAGACATTTTGGCTGAAATAAAAAAACTTTTTTTAACCAAATTAATTAAAAGACTGGAATACATTTTGATGATAGTTCGTGTTACAGATGAGCTTCCTATTTACATGATTTCTGCAATTGACCGAAGTCCTGTTATTGCGAATTCATTGGACTTGATTAGACATGTTTTAATGTCTTATAATTCACAGTGCTGTCACACCAAATCCTAAACCACGAAATACAGTTAGTTCTCTCTAGAGTAGGGGTCACCAACGTGGTGCCCGTGGGCCCACAAGGACCACATGAGTAGCTCTCAGGCCTGTTCTAAAACTCATCAGTGAGATGCATCGAAAATGTTAGTTAGCTCATTGTGAACTCACAATAGTTAGCTCACAATACTTATGAGAAATCATCAGTGTTTTGGCAAAAATCAACTAAAGGCAAGTATGTTCAGAAGAGTGCGTCAAACTGGTAGCCCTTTGTATGACTCGGTATCCATGAAGTAGCTCTCAGGTTCAAAAAGGTTGGTGACCCCTACTCTAGAGTGATCGAACTGTGTTGTGGGATTAATTTTTATGGGACATAAAGCCATTTTAAACCTTTCAGGTTTCAGCCACCTTAAAATGGAAGAAATTTAGAACCAATTTTTTAGAGCTGGCTATTGGGAGTCACCTACAATATTGGAGTGGGGGCATGTGTGGGACTTTTCTTATGATGTTACCCGGATCTGTTTTCGGTGTCACTCAGTTGTCTGCAGCATTGGAAGTTTTTGAATCCTAAGCTTGCAATCAATGAATATTCTGTATCAATTCTGTACTCTCTATCCATTCTGTAGCCTTGGATGAATTTGTGAGGAGACATGTAAAGAGAAGATCTACAATGTGTGACTAAATAAAATACCTTTTTTATGAGCAAATGTGATGAGAGACTTGATAGACTTGTGAACTGCTTCATATTTATATACCCATGAAGTCAATTGCATGTTGTACCAAACCCTCTTAGAAAATGTAATTTGTTCCCCTATAAACCCTATTTTTATGTATTAGTGTTAGTCATTAAAACAAAACTACTCTTTATCATAGCATATATATTTTTGTTTTTCCACCACAGCCATCTTCCCTCTGTGCTGCAGTCTTTGTCAGTCTATGTGTTATTCATGCTTTTCATTTGTCTCCACGGCAACAGCAAATGCCCACTCAAACCCCCTGAACCTTTCTTTGCCATTCCATGATATTCCATACCACATCATCCAATATTACAAGGACACGCTGCTTCTGAAGCTTGTAATGCGTCTTTTCTTTAAGGGGACTAATTAGACATTCGAAAATTCACTATTCGATTAAATGCACAATTCAACCATGCTTGTCTCCCCCCCCCCTATTGCCACTTATTTACACTTAGCAAAGATAAATGAATGTTCAACTGGTAGTCTTGTTGAGATATTTTCTGCAATGTGCATTTAAAAAAAACATTTCAAAATGCCTTTTTGAAGCATGGAAAGTGGACAGGGGAATGTCAGCTTCCTGACTTGGCAACACTGCACTGTTCTGATAAGAGAAAGGAATATTCTTGATGAGATCAAAGTGTTTCACTGATATATCTAAGGATTATTTTAAGGATCTTGTCATTGAATTAGTTGTCTTTCACAGAAGTATAACCTGAACAATCTTATTTCCCTAGATACTACTACAATAAACGGATTCTGCACAAGACGAAAGGAAAAAGGTTCACGTACAAGTTTAACTTCAACAAGCTTGTGCTAGTCAACTACCCATTCATTGACATGGGGTCTACAGGTATAGCCAACCATGATTTCTGTCTATATGCTATCTGTCAGTTTGTCCGACACACACAATAAAGTAAGTGTGTGTGTGTGTATGTATATGTGTGTATATATATATATATATATGTGTGTGTGTGTGTGTGTGTGTGTATATACATACTTTTTTCATGGTTGTTTTAATTGTTAAATATGGTACGTGGCTCCTTTAAGAATTCTTTTTCCATATTAACTGGAACCAGACAACATATTTAACACTTCTTTTATATTCCAATTTACTATTACAAGTGGTAAGTATGGCTGAGGAAAGGTCACTGCTGTTAAAGTTTCTTCTTGTCCAGGTCTCATTCTTTCGCCACCATGATGCAGAGTGAAGCAGCAGATCAGTCATATAGTAATGCATGCTGCGTTAATCGTTATGTACTAAAATTAGTGCCGTTAAAGCAAATTTGCGTTAAAGCGTTTATTAACCTGTTAATAATAACTTAACAGCCTTAATATATAGTCTTAATTTCTTTCCTTCTTTTGTGTCAGGTTCCAACATGCCACAGAGTGCTCCTCCTGTCCCATCAGGTGTTGGAACTCACTTTCGTTTCCCTCCTTCTACTCCATCTGATGTCCTGTCCCCGAACGGGGAAGAGTTGCGCAGCCCTGGTGTGTTTGCCAGTGTGGCCCGGCGGGCAGCACGGGGGTCTGTATCTGACTGCAGCGATGGCACATCTGTAGCCTCAGAGCTGGAAGAGGTGGGCATGACGGTCGGTGATGAACGTCCAGCAGAACGAGCCTTCAGATCTCTGTTTCTGCCACACCATCCACGGCTTACACATGACTCTCTGTTTCGCATGTATGGTGTTCCTCCTCCTGCCCCAGTTCCCTTCGCTGCCTCACCTCTGCCTGGTGGCCCTCTGCTGCCCCCCCAGCTGTCCCCTGCACTTTCTATGACTTCAACACCGACCTCACACCTGCCGTACACCCCTTCACCCTCACTGGCTTCACCCATGCCTGGCTCACGCTTCTCCTTCAGCCCTGAAGATATGAAGCGCTACCTGCAAGCACATGCACAGAGCGTCTACAACTACCACCTCAGTCCTCGGGCCTTTCCCCACTACCCCAGCATTGTTGTGCCCCAGCCACAGCGTCCTGATAAGGGCTTGGCGGGACCAGCAGCAGGGACACACTTCTCTGCTCACCCACTTCACCATCAGCAGCCTGAAGAACCACATGCCTCAAGCTTTAAATTCAAGCTTCAGCCTCCACCGCTGGGCCGAAAACACCGGGACGCCACGCCCCCTTCAGCAACCGGACACCTTTCCTCCGTTTCTTCCTCCAAAGGCTTGTTTGTGGGTGAATTTGGGCAGAATACCAATTCTGCACCTTCTGGACTGACCAACATCAGTTCAGCAGGCCCTCCAAAGATCAAGGTCAGCATTCACTCAATGTCTTCGGACTCTGTGATTTGTTTGTTTTCTGAAGAGATGATTTGTCCACCTCTGATGTATTGACATTTCTGTGTGACCTAGATTCCTGGCACTGCTTGTTTATAATCAGATTGCTTTGGCCTACTACCAGATTTATTTTTGTGAGATCATGAAATAATAGAATAGCCATTATTTGCCACATATAGTTTACAGCACAGTGAAATTATTTCTTCGCATATATCCCAGCTTGTTTGGAAACTGGTGTCAGAGCTGAGGTCAGCCATGATACAGTGCCACTGGAGCAAATTGTTTAGGACCCTTGCTCGAGGACCCGAGTGGCAGTTTGGTGATACCGGGGAACTTAAACACCCAACTTTCCAATCAGTAGACCACTGCCTTAACCACTGACATACACCCTCCACACTAGACTAGTCACACTAGACTGATATGATTAACTATTAAAATATCAGCTCTGTTGTAAGGGTCGGCAAGTTGGGTTGCTGACAGATTTGTAGCACAGAAAATAATTTCATTAAGATTCCCAGTTGTATTGTATATGATCTGGTATCTGAAAAGAAGCAGCTTCTTAGAATGATTGTCCTCCTTATTATATAACATTATTTTATACAATATGTGTATATATATATATATATATATATATATATATATATATATAATATATATATATATATATATATTAACATATGTATGTATACACTTTAATATTTCACAATATTATCCAGGTATCTCTAATAATTAAATTCTTCTCTTATCTCCAGGTTGAGCCTGTCTCAGATATTGAATCTGAGGAAGAAGTAGAGGTCACAGATATAAGCGAAGATGATAACTGTGATGTGTTTGCCCCCTCACACTGTAATGGACCTGCCGTTCTGCCCTTTCCTGATACCCTCATAGATGAGGACAATGATCTTGAGGAAGACGTCTTTAAGACCCCTGCAGCACCCCCTTCTGGTGCAGTCAGTGGCGTTGCCATTGGGGTTGGCATGGCTTTGCCAGGCTTGAAAGCTGAACCCAGGGAGGGAAGTCCCATCAGCCCTGGTGGCTCACAGTGCATACCACTGAAACTACGTTTCAAGCGGCGTTGGAGTGAGGACCAGCGAATGGAGGCAGGAAGTGAAGAGGCGGAAGACAAAAAGAGCCGCGCTGAAAAGGACGAACCCTTATACAGAAAGAGAGACGCACAACCTCACAAGGTGCAGCCTCACGATGAAGGGAGGAACCTGGTGAACTTGGCCACATCCCTGGGTGTAGGCCAGCGTAGAGTCAGCTCCGAGCTTCAGAAAGCGACAGCTCAACTCTCTTTAGAAAACAATGGGTGCTGAGGAGAGAACTGTACATCCTGTCACAAGATGCACACAAACTGTGAACACCTATTCAGAACCTGAAATCAATTTGCAGTATGCAGTAACTCACACCTGAATACCCGATACAAGCACACAGAATTACCGCTATTCTCTGTTCATGGTGTCAAAACACTACAAAAGACTGTTGATGACCGTTCCTCCTCTTCAGAACTTCCTAAAAAAGACATTTGACCTGCTCGCTTCACTGTTTTGCTTCATTTCTCACTATCAAACATAGGGAATATATACATATACGTGTGTGTGTGTATATATGTGTGTGTGTGTGTGTGTGTGTGTGTGTGTGTGTGTGTGTGTGTGTGTGTGTGTGTGTGTGTGTGTGTGTGTGTGTGTGTGTGTGTGTGTGTGTGTATATATATATACACATTTGCCAGTGGATCACTATAACGGTTGTCGTTTTCTCTAAGCTCTTTTGAGTCTAATATTTATGCTTAAGGAGCATCAATGCCTTTCAATCCCAGTTCCAAAAAATAACCAAGTGCCTAAATTTGCTGGTTAACATAGTCTATACGAAACGGTGTGTAAACGACAAAAGATCACTTTTCACAAATCCTGGCCTCTAGTGTTTGACACGGTCATTCTGTGATGACTTTTTCCTCCTTTTAGGTTTTAAACATGACGGGAAAAACGGGCAGGATTCTGCCAGCATTACAATGTTGAAAAAGCCTCAGGTCCTTGGAAGAACAGCTTTGCCTCCCAAAACAGTACCTCCGTACAGCCACTGCCTTCACACCCTGATGCTACACACTACCTTCTCAACACTGCCTTATATGTAATGCTCTCGGGGTCCAAAAAATAGGCACAGCAGGTCTCCTCAATCTCCTTTATTCAGCCCCTGTTCTTTAAAGGGACCACCTGGCCTTTTACAGCTGCCTCCACATGTACATATACCCCTGATTTAGTACAAATTTTGGTCTCCCCTCTTTAAAGCTAAACATTAACATCTGTGACCAAGCAAGATTGTATATAATGACTGTTTCTTCCCCTTTTAATCAGTTTTATCGCAGATATAGACTTAATGCTTCTCGTGCCAGTTTAATGAAATCTTTGGAAACAGGAAGATCAGCATATGTCATCCATATGGGACTATTAAGCTTTTTCCAAAAAAACCAACAAAAAAAATTTAAGTTGATATTGTGCCTTTTTATGTACAAAAAAGATGCTATTTTGTTTTTTCAATATAAAACCTCTCATATATACAAACTGAAAATCTTTTAAATTGCATCACACTATACAGACAAAAGTATTGAGATACGTTACCTTTCCATCCATATGTGTGTTTTTTCAGTTGTTGCAGAACCAGCACTTGGTTGTTTTGGATGTTTTTTGGTAACACAATTATCCCTTCACTTGAATTAGGAGATATTTTTCGAGCATGACAATGCTCCAGAGCCAACCATGCTCCATGACGATATGGTTTACATGGTTTGGTTTGAGTGGCCTGCTATAGAATTCTGACCTAAACACTATTAAACACATTTTGCAAGCAATTGAAAAACTCACATCCCAGGCTTCCTCATTTATCAATGCCCTTATGGCTGTCTAACAACCACTGTGAAAAATCCAGTGGAACATCTTTTTGGAAAATGTTGGTGTTATTTTGACAGCAAATAGGAACTAAGTGTTGAATGGGATGTTCAAGAAAGCACATAGGATCTTAAGGTCAAGTGTCCACAAACTTTTGTACATATACAAGTGTGTGTGTGTTGTAATATAGACAAACACAAAATCTCTCATTTTCTGAGCGCAAGTGTGTGGTAGAGATATATATATATATATATATATATATATATATAATATAGATAAGATATATGCTATCATATGATATATATATATATATGGTGAAAAATAATCTATATTCAAAACTTTATTTTTGCAGATAAGAATATTTGTAACAATTAGATGCGTATTGTGACCTCAAATATCTTAGCAGGAGCACTAAAAAGTGTTTATTAAAGGAAAGACGGAGGTGATTTTACCATACATTTAGGTTTGATTTTAGTTTCCCTACGATCCATGCAGTGCTATTTTATTTCATTAGATTGAAATGAATGATCACTAGCCAGAGTTTGGAAGGTGCGGTGCATGTGTGGGAAATGAGCATGTGCCGTTCCTGGTTTAGTGAAATTTTTGTAGGCCAGGTTCCAAAAAAGAAACGATTAAATAGTACACATTTTAAATCAGAGCTTAAAACATCTGGACCCCGTTGAAACATTTAACATGTATTTAAAGGGAGTTTGTTTTTTTTTTTTTTTGGAAACAACTTACTGAATATATACAGAACTATAGCGAGTACAGCTTTCTTTTTTTTTTTTGATTTATCAGAGGTCATGTTTATACCAGCTCTACCTGTCAGCTGCCTTACTTATTCATATACTTTAAAAAAAAAGAAAAAAAACGTATATTTTTCATATCTTCAGTAAAGACATTGTTTTACTATGCTTAGTCATGTGATCATATATTATTTTTAACAGCGATATTACTGTTATTTTGTACCATTGCTCCAAAAAAAAAAAAGAAATAGGCTTTTTAAATTTAAATGTATTCAAAATGCTTCACATCTTGCTTTGGTTTTAATTATTAATAAGCCAGGTAAATGGGAGGGGTAACATTACAACATTTTTATTTGATTTTTTTTTTTCTTTTATACTTGTGTACATATTTTTGGTGTACTGTAGAACTGTGCGACATTTTTTCATTGTGTATAAGTTGTCGTTCTATTTCAGTATGTATTAATCTTTTTTCTCACCATAGTCATCATATATGTATAGATTGTATGTGTAGTTAGTAGGGGATATATATATATGTATATATATATATATAATAGTATATATATATATATTATATATATATAATAATATACAATTAAGTGTGTGTGTTGTGTGTGGTGTGTGTGATTATATATATATATATATAGATATATATATATACATACATAACATACATACATACATACATACATACATGCACACTGAGCAGTGATGTGTAACACTCTAAAGATGATGTCTATGTTGGCATCATGAGGAAATGTATTCTAGTTTCTTGTTTTTTAAAAACTGTAATCAGGGTTAATTAAAACAGCTAAACATAAACTGAACTGCTGTCCATGTTATTTTGATTTGTTTTATCTCAGAAAGTGGTAGCCTAGTGGTTAAGGTGTAACCCTCAATTCCTCAGTTGTAAGTCGCTCTGGATAAGGGTCTCTGCCAAATGCTGCAAATGCAAATGTAAAGTTATAGTAAGCTGTTGTGTTATTAGTGTTTAGTGTGTAGACCAGGGGTGGGCAATTATATTTTCCAAAGGGCCACATGAGAAACCTGAGGTGTGTTCGTGGGCCGAACCAACAATAACGTTGAACGTAACTTATGTTCAATATGAATTTTTTCCTCTTGTAAAGAGGGTTAAATATCATCCTGTTCATTAGGCTACCCACTATCCTTAAGAATAAGGATATTCTATTTAAGGAAAAGAAACAACAAAAAAATGGCTGTATTTTTCCTTCATTTTTCTCACTGAGCATACTCCAACAATGTAGCGTTGCCTGTGTGGTATACGTTCTTCTCGTGCGGCAAAGGGAAGTCGAAGCAGTTCAGCGGGCGGATGTGGCCCCCGGGCCGTAGTTTGCCCACCCCTGGTGTAGACACATGCAAGTCCTAAGAATTAATTCTAAAATATCACAAGTGCATAAGTACTCAAGACTGGTGCAACAGCTCATGTGACTCCCAATTCATCATTGCTGAGATGTTTCTACACTGACTTTAGAAGGTTTGATTGGACATGATTTGGCACACTTCTATAGAGGACCTCACAGCTGACAATGCACATTAAAGCAAAAAAACATGCAATGGGGTTGAAGCAGCTGCAAGCTAGGATTAAAAATATAACCAGCACCTATATTTTGAGTATTGAGTACTTGTATTATGAGCATTCAGTAGAACCAGATCTGAGACAATTGAGAAGCTACCCACCTCATCAGTCTTGCAATGTCTTACGGAGGAGGGGGTCTGACGCCGCATACTCGGAACATGTTGACTTGCTCAGGGCAAGGTCAAGATTAAAAGAGAATGGAAAGTCATAGTCACTGGTAGGCTAGAACAAAAGGGGCTAATTTGTGTGTGTGTGTGCTTGCAGGAGAGTGCAAGTGACTGGAGACAGCTTGATTGACAACCACTCGTTCTTTTTTTGTTATTCAGTAAGTGTTGTAGAGTACATTCAAGTTGTGTGTGTGTGTGTGTGTGATGGGTGTGTGTGTGTGTGTGTGTGTGTGTGTGTGTGTGTGTGGTGTGCATGCACACAATAAAACATTTTATGTAAAATTAAAGACTAAACAGCCATTAGAAGGGAATATGTTTAAGCATCATACATCTCTTAATACTATTCTGTTCTGTGGATGCAATAAAATACTGAGAAAATAAATGATCGAACTCACCCTAAACTAATGTTTGAATAAATTCTAACTTGAGTACAAAGCTTACAAACACAAACATACAGGAAACCATTTGATATCCAATAGCTGATGGTTTGTAGTGGTGATTGTAGGGAAAAGGACTGAGATGAAAGTTTCTCTCATGAAGTCAATGTATTTTGAGTGGAGCTGGAATGGCCAAAAAAATATTACTTAAAATGTCAACCATTTCATCATTTCACTTCTGGTATGGCCATATCAAACTATTCATAATGGATGTCTAATCCAGTATTTTAGGGTTGAAGAGTCTTTATATTATTTTAAAAGTGATAAAAGGCGGAATTCGATTCGTTCCCCTCCCCTCCCCCCATTTACATTATGCGACATGTCTGTTGAGTTTTGACTTGGTTTCCATCTAGTGGTCCAACAGTAATGCTGCTGAGCTTTTTGCTATTTCTATCACAGATTGCACAATGTCTATGGATATTTCTATATGACAGAAAGCCTAATGTAATTAAAAATTTTAGCTAACCAGGGAGTCAAATGCATTACAAAAAAGTTTCTGGTTCTAAGAGGCACAGTGGCTTAGTGGTTAGCACGTTCGCTTCACACCTCCAGGGTGGGTGTTCAATTCCTGTGTGTGTGTGTGTGTGTGTGTGTGTGTTGTGTGTGTGTGTGTGTGTATTTTGCATGTTCTCCCCGTGCCTCAGGGTTTTTTTCTCTCGTTTCCCCGGTCCAAAAACATGTACAGTAGGTTGATTGGCACTTTGTAAAATTGTCCCTATTGTATGAATGTGTATGTGCGCCCTGCGATGGGTTGGCACCCCATACAGTGTGTGCCTTGATGCCACAAGACGCCTGAGGCACAAGCTCGCTGTGACCCGAGAAAAGATGCTAGAAGAAGAATGAATGAATGATTTCTGATACTAATGTAGTTATATTGTAACAAATAAATATAATTAACAATTAAATCACTTTTAAATGACTTTTTCCCCTCCAAAAGCATTCTTCTGGTGTATAATACAGTGGTGTGAAAAAGTTTTGCCCCTTCCAGATGTCCTTTTTTTATGCACGTTTGTCACACATTAGTTTTTCAGGCCATCAAACAACTTTAAATATGAATCAAAGATAACATGAGTAAGCACAAAGCACAGTTTTTAAATGAAGGTTTTTATTATAAAGGGAAAACAAAATCCAAAACTACATGGCTCTGAGTGAAAAAGTTTTCGTCCCCCCCTTCCCCGTTAAAACATAACTGTTGTTTATCATAACCTGAGTGCAATTTCTCTAACCACATCCAGGCCTGATTACTGCCGCACCTGTTTGCAATCAATTTAATCACTTAAATAGGACCTCCCTGACAAAGTAGCAAAGTAGACCACAAGATCCTTAAAAGTCATAAATCTATCATTCTGGAAAATGTTATAAAGCTGTTTCTACACCACAGTGACTCATCCAACTCATCCAAGAGGTCACAAAAGAACCCACAAAAAACAACCAAAGAACTCCAGGACTCATTTGCCTCAGTTAAGGCAATGAGTCCATCATAAGAAAGAGACTGGACAAAAATGGTCTGCATTGTAGATTTCTAAGACGAAAATACTTGTGAAGAGTGAAGAAGGCGTGTCCCATTTCATCTGGCATAAAAGTAACATAGGATTTCAGAAAAAGAACATCATGCCAAGAGTAAAATATGGTGGTGGTAGTGTGACGGTCTGGAGCAGTTTCTGTTCTTGAGGACCTGGAAGACTAGCTGTGATAACTGGAACCATGAATTCCATTGTCTACCAAAAAATCCTGAAGGAGAATGTCCCTGCTATCAGTTCGTTACCTCAATCTGAAAAGAACTTGGGTTCTGCAGCATGACAATGATCCTAAAGACACCAGCAAGTCCACCTCTGAATGACTGAAGACTTTGGAGTGGCCTAGTCAAGCTCATAACCTGAATCCTATTGAGATGTTGTGGCATGACCTTAAAAAAGCGGTCCATGCTCAAAAACCTAGTTCAATGTGGTTGAATTACAGTTATCGCAAACGGTTGATTGCATTTGTTGTTTTCTTTTAATATTAAAAATCTTCATTTAAAAACTCTGTTTTGTGTTTACTCATGTTATCTTTGACTAATATTTAAATTTTAGTCAACACCAGACATGGCATGAAGTTGTGTGTTCACTGAGAAGCCAAACTGGATGTTCCTCAATTTCTAACTAAAGGGTTCACCCACACCAAAATACCTTTTATGTCTAGTAATAACTTTTTGTTTCCTGGCGTAAAAGAACAAGTATGCAGCTTGGAAGTACATTGACTAAAAGAAGATTGACTAAAAATAATAACATAAACAATGATCTTAACATAAACAATGATAGTTTTTTGTAGTAACTAGTTACATGTAACAGGGTTATGCAATGCAGCATTTTTCAGATCGTTTTACAAGTGCACCTATACATCCAGGGATCCTTTTTTGTGTCAGTTCCTGTGAGTGACAATACTTTCTTTGTGATGAAAAGTGATGCAGGGAAGACATGACCGATCTAAACACCAAAATCAATGTCTAATAGGATCTTGGAAAAAAGCAATTTTAAATTTGTTAGTTGCTGGAATAAATAATTCCATTGTTCAAGCATATTTGAACATGCCATGTTTTTGTTTATGATTTTAGATCATCATTTGGATTTGTCTGCCATGAATATTTTTTATATTGCAGTTGCATCTGCCTCAACTCATATCACATGACATTGCTGAACTGAAATAGAAAAAAGAATGCGTAATGGGAATATTGTATACTTCATCCCAACCCACATATGCATCCATAAGTATACATTTGTGTATACGGTTGAATGAGTGTTAAGTACCTGATATTGCTGAAGCATGAACCTGTTTTGTGAACATTGCCTGCACTATGGTGCTATATGTCAGGGTATATATAGATATCTATATATATATATATATATATATATATATAATATATATAATAGATAATACTACATAACACAGGGTGGGCCATTTATATGGATCCACCTTAATAAAATGGGAATGGTTGGTGATATTAATGTCCTGTTTGTGGCACATTAGTATATGTGAGGGGGCAAACTTTTCAAGATGGGTGGTGACCACGGTGGCCATCTGGAAGTCGTCCATCTTGGATCCAACTTTTGTTTTTCCAATAGGAAGAGGGTCATGTGACACATCAAACATATTGGGAATTCCACAAGAAAAACAATGGCGTGCTTTTAACGTATCTTTATTCTTTCATTAGTTATTTACAAGTTTCTGACCACTTATAAAATGTGTTCAATGTGCTGCCCATTGTAATGGATTGTCAATGGAACCCTCTTCTCCCACTCTTCACACACTGATAGTAACACCGCAGAAGAAATGCCAGCACAGGCTTCCAGTATCCATAGTTTCAGGTGATGCACATCTCGTATCTTCACACCATAAAAAATTGCCTTCAGATGACCCCAAAGATAAAAGTCTAAAGGGTCAGATCGGGAGACCTTAAGGGCCATTCAACTGACCCACGACGACCAATCCACTTTTCAGAAAACTGTTCATCTAGGAATGCTCAGACCTAACACCCATAATGTGGTGGTGCACCATCTTGCTAGAAAAACTCAGGGAATGTGCCAGCTTCAGTGCATAAAGAGGGAAACAACATCATGTAGCAATTTCAAATATCCACTGCCCTTGAGGTTTCCATTGATGAAGAATGACCCCACTATCATTCCAATGTGGGTTAGTGTCAGACCAATAGCGGTGGTTTTGTTTGTTAACTTTACCATTCACATAAAAGTTTGCCTCATCACTGAACAAAATCTTTTGTGTGAACTGAGTGTCCTGTTCCAATATTTGTTTTGCCCATTCTGCAAATTGAACACATTTTATAAGTGGTCAGAAACTGTAAATAACTCTGAAAGAATAAAGTTACGTTAAAACCACACCATTAAAACCACAAAAGCACACCATTGTTTTTCTTGTGAAATTCCCAATAAGTTTGATGTGTTATAAGACTCTCTTCCTATTGAAAAAACAAAAGTTGGATCCAAGATTACGACTTCAAATGGCCACCATGGTCACCACCATCTTGAAAAGTTTACTCCCTCACATACTAATGTGCCACAAAAGGACGTTAATATCACCAAACATTCCCATTTTATTAAGGTGTATCCATATAAATTGCCCACCCTGTGTATGTATATTAGATTATATATATATTAGATATATTATAATATATTATATATGGTAAAGTTAAGTGGAGTAACTAGTTACATGAACGGCATTCTGCAATTTAATTACAAAATAAAAGTAACAGCAATACGTTACTGTTACTGACAAAAACGTGTAATTAAATAACAGTTACTTATGAAATGAAGTGAAGTGACAAAATGTGTATGTATACCTAGTGATTAAAAAACAGACTTGAGAATGTCTTAGTCTAAAGTCACAATTTAATCGTTACACATATTAGATGGTTAACCCCCCACCCATCAACCCCACCCGTCCTATGCTCACCCCTGTACAACAGACACAGACAGCGATGAGTGAGAAACAGTTATATAGTTCTGACCAAAATCCTAAATGAGGTTACAAACTCAAAGGCATGACTCTGAGCTAAGGGCAAGAGAACATAGAGACAAAGAGCAGGAAAAAGTATCCTAGAATATACAGTAATAGAGTCAAACATACCGTCAGAATATTCCATATCTACCAACATCAGAATATTTTATGAGAAATGTTTATCTAAGAATTTTGACAAAGTTGATGAACGATTCATAAACAGAAATGTAAATATGAAATGTTATGGTGGAACTCTTTGGTTTTTAGTGAGTTTTTTTATATATATAAGTATTTTTATGCCCTCATAAAATACCTTTGGGTTGAAGCTGTATTGATCAAACAAAATAGGTAAAATGTTATGTAATTCATCTAAAGAAACTAATTGTATGTGTTCTACATTAATTTTTGTGTTTGTGTTTTTTATTTTGCAATTTGTTTGTAAGCAATTGGAAAATAATACTAGTAAAATAGATATTCTTGTTGATTCATGACTCTATTTCTAAATATCCAAAATATATTGGAATTTAAGTAGGTATAAAATGTTTCACACTAATTTTGTATTTGGTGGCTGTCCGCTGTATTTTATGTAAGAAAGAAAAGAGGAAATGACACATTTAATAAAATTCTAATTATTATATACAAAACATGAATAGCAGTGTGAAAAAACATTTGAGATGGTCTTTAAAGGTAGGCAGGCCAAAAATATTGAGTAAAAACTGCATTTGTTAAATGGGTCAAGACGCCATCTATCACAGGTGTTTAACTTTGGTATCACACTGGATTTTGCACTGTGAATCCACCATAAGTTCACACACACACACACACACACACACACAACACACACACACACACACACACACACACACACACACACACACACACACATTCTTTACCATTCAAAATTTTAAGAGAACCTAGGAACGAGAAATGTCTATATTCGATTAGATTTGGTTGACTGAATTTATTTTATTGCTAAGAAGGCAATATGTTGGCCAAGTTTTGTATTTCAATAGGCAGACTATAGTATTGAGTAGATCCATGATGCTGTGTGCAAATTGTGAAAACATTAAGTAAATAAATATAATTACTATGGATTTTGGTATTTTTTAACAAGAATTATATGAAGTAATATATGATCTGTTGTGATATTGAACCAAAAGGAAATGAAAGAATTTGGTATTTTAGTTTGATCTGTTTTCTACATTTAACCGTTGGTTTGGTTGTTTTAAAAACTCTGGTAAAAATCAGAGTATTTTAACTGGACTTTTAATATCAGCTACTGGTCATGTTGTGAAGGATTGGAGTAATAACACCAGAGATGTTTAAGCACCTCAAAGGTGTCCAGCACAAGCTGAGACCCTACCAAAAGCATTATTTGACAGCATGGCATATTTGCTTAAAAATAACAATCAATGGCTGTGTTTTTTCTTTTTTTTTAGTTTTTGCCTTCCCACACGTGGCCCGTTTGAATATTTTCCATGATGCTTGCGTCTACAATTGGAGCTATATGTAACCTGCTTCCAAAACTGGAATTATAGTCTAACTTAGTTTGTCAGCTACCTATTGTGGTATAAAAAGCCCACTGCCTGTTGAACCACAGGACTGTAACAGCTACTGTCACAAGAGCGATTTGTCATTGATTTGCTCACACTGTTGAGATTGCAATGTTAATGAGGGCTGCTAATGTGCAAATATGGGTGGGGGTGGATTTCTCTCCCAAGGCTCAGATGTTGATCTTGGTGTCCATCTGTTATATCTCAGCTTCAGCCTTCAGAGCAAATTGACTGTGATTGGGGCTCTCTCCACTTCCTAATTGGTCCCTGATTAACTTTTTGTCCCCCCCCCCCCACACCCAGTTCTTCATTTAGATTGAGCTTCGACATGTGGCTTGTATTTTCAGATTTTTTTTTAACTGAACCATAACATGACTGGTTCTTGATTTAGATGCAAAGTCTTATAGTAAGTAATAAGCTATATTATATGAATTTCACTGATGCTCAGCAATGAACAGACGAATCAACCATGTACCTACTCATATTCTATCAGATCAACATCATCCCTCCCAGGGTCCAGTGCAGCAGTTATATTACAGTAACCTTTTGTGGTGCTCATTTTCCTTTTGATATTTTGGAGCAGGATATACTGATTAACCAATAGGATAAGTTACAGGAACAGATTGACACTGGAATTTAATAGCGAAATGCATTTATAATATCATCACTACATGACTATGCTGTACGGTCTCAACCTGGGAATAAATATCATCCCGGGGAATGATCCAGGTTGCACTTAGCAATAATTATATACATAGTGAGTATTTTGTTTCTAAAATGTCACATTACGTTTATCCAGTTTGCGTTATATGATTTGTAAAAAAAAAAAAAATATTTAAACGAAAGTGTCAAAATAAATGAATGAATGAATGAATGAATGAGTAAATAAATAAATAAATAAATAAATAAATAAATAGTACAGTACAGTACCAAATACAAAACAAAACCCTGCAAATGGCATAACAATCATTCTATAAGAAACACAAATCATTGAATGTAAAATAAACTCCAAAGTCAAAAGGCTTAAAGCTATTGGTCTGTCTTCATCATCATCATCATCATCATCATCATCATCATCATCATCATCATTAGCATTTCATGAGCATATTTTTTCACATACTTTTTACAGTAGCTTTTTCTGTAGAAAATCTATTGAAACACTAAAGGGTACATTTCCTCTAGAAGGACATCTCAACTTGTTTTATAGCTGAATGAAGCCCCTCCCACTTATTCCTTAATTCAACCCCCTGCAGTAAGATTAATCATTTGTGTCCTTGTTTTTTAATTGTTTTTTTTTTCATTGACAGTAGCTACTCGCTGATCTCTGGTGATACAATGGACAAAAGGTGTGTAGGCTAACTGGTTCATTTAGTTTGGCTTATATGTTAAAGAATAGTTATCTTGTACACACACACACACACACACACACACACACACACACACATGGGGACACACTCATCCCTACAAACCAGCACTCTTCACTCTTCACCACAAATCTCTCTTAGCACCAGTGCAGGTAGTTCACTGTTTCTCTTCCTCCATTGTTCATTGGTTTGGCTGCGATTTGGCTCATTTATGTATCAAAAAGATTTTGCTTTTGGTTTTTTTCCAGTTTTGGCTTTTTTTTTCACAACATTCTTGATCGCGGAATAACTTGGAAGCTACATTTTCACAGTAATATTTTCACCTCCCCACCATATGATCAAAACGACATATCAAAATAGGAAATACATTATCCTAATCATCCCAAAAATAGAAAGAATGAGACAATCATCGAGCATCGACATATTAAGCAAGAGAAATGCAATTAAACAAAATATATGTTATTTTTTCAGTTTAGTTCAGCGAGGGCAATAAATATTCCTCATTAATGTGAGTGAATAAAACAAGGGTGTACATTATGGGAAAAGAGGTAGAAGGAAAGGAGCATGGAGCTGCACATCATTCCTCACTGAACTGTCAGTAATCAATAGTCCATGATCAACTGTGGCCCCAACACGTCCTCTTCATCCTCTTCATGTTTGCGCATGGAATTGAATCTCTTTTTCTTTTTTGTGGTTTTTGTTTTCATTTGGTTCACTCATTCAGTAGTTTGCTTCGCTCATTCAATTTTTGGGTTTGCTCATTGTGTTGGGGAAAAAAAACATGTAAAGAAAAAAAAATCTTACGTTATGCTTCGTAATCCATTTTGAAGGCTTTCCTTTTTTCATAGGGAGCTTTCAGAACATCTCCCAACCATCCGTCTTTACATATTGATTCCGCTCCCTTCTGTTTTAACACCGTGCTTGCTTGAATCCATTTGCGCTCCACATATGAGAGGCATCGAGGGAGGATTCACAGGAGTAAGAATCAGTTTATTTTGCTTTTAGATATCTGTAACGTGTTTGTCTTTTGACATGAGGTTTTGTCTGAACACTTGCTTGCTGATGCCTCAAGGACAGACAAATGCTTTGGTATCAAGAGATGAGGAGAATGAGTCTGACAGGGAGTCCTGATGCTAAAGGGCTTGATATTATGATGATACTAAACCACACACACGCACACACACACACATAGTGTCTTATGCCACTAAAACAGATGATGAGCACAGTTAAAGAATTACTTTAAAAAATATGTGGCTTTTCTAGAATAATGGCAGTTACTTTAGCAAGCTTATGGTAGAGGTAGTTTGAGAAAGATGTAAACATACACAAAAGATGTAAAAGAAGATAAATAATGCAGAGAAAAAATCTGAGGCAGAAGATAAAAAAAACAGAATATCTAATAAATGAGGAGTTTATGACAAGCTGATGATCTGATTCTGGACAAGTCTTTAAAGTCTTTCACATAAAGCTATTCTTTCCGATTTTTTTGGTTTCAGTTTTTTTTTGGTGTTTTGGTTTTGGCTATTTTGGCATGTTTTGTCTTTTATGAGACTTTTTTCATAAGCCTTTTTTTGGTTTCAACTTATCCCTTATGTCAGCTGAGAGTGCTTGGATGCCTTTCCATTGGTCCATGGATTCTTCGGTTTAACCTGTTTGTATGAGTGTCTTTTTTTTGGTTGTTGTTCAGAAAGGAACAAGTGTACATTATTTTTGATGGCCAAAGAAAGCACTGCAGCTCAGCCCATTAAATGAAAAGACTGATACATTTCTTTGTTCATCCATCTCCTTTCTTTGTGTTGTTTTTTTTTTGGTATTGTTTAAAAGAGAGAGATTGGTGAAGATAAGTGAAGGGAGTAAAAGATGGCTTCACTTGAAAAGGCAAGTTTTTTTTGTTTGTTTTTTGTTTTAATGTGTGAACTACATCCGACTCTTCCCCTTCAGCATGTGAAAGGCCGATGCAGATGTCACTCAGTCATTGCTCCTCCTAGATGTGGTGGAGAGGCTTCGCTGAAGGAGCAATAGGAAGCAGGGCTCGAGCACAAAGAGGCAGAGCAGGAGTCTGGGCTCATGTGGCTGGCACTGGAAGGTGAACATGCACGAGCAGTGCTGATCAATCCCATATTGGTGCCTGTTGCCATGGGCAACAAGGTGGGACGGCTAAGAAAGAGGGACGAACATATCCCCACCCCTGGAGCCGTGGCCCCACCTAGAAACATTTGACCGCTGCTCTCAAGGCTTGAAATTGGAATTTGACTACCCCTAGCAGCCAGAGCTGTGGAAACAACAGAATAATACAGAATAACCATATATAAAAACTAGATGCAAATGCACTTGATTTGGAAACGTTTCCTTTTTGATAATTATGAATCTAGGACCAGTTGATATAAATCTAACTAAACAAATTTAACCAATTGAGTTTCAATCTTGTAAAGCCTTGCCTACTCGAGAGACACGCCAGTGATATAAACATTAAAATCTTTACAAACAATCATGTGTTGTCAGTGTTTTCCAAAATATACTAAGAAGGTCCAAATCAGTGATATGCACTCCTACTCTGTTTTATCACCCTTTCCCCTCACCATTCTTTTCATATCTTATTAAATTACTCTTTTTTTTCTCCGCCTCCCTTGTACACATACCTTGCATTGTAGCGAGTGGATGGCTACTAATGAGGGCCTGGCTCATGCTTGTGCTTACACCCATCATTGAGTTCCTGCAATGTCCATACACCAAACACACACACACACACACACACACACACACACACACACACACACACACACACACACACACACACACACACACACACACACACACACACACATACAAACAGGTTATTTAGTAAGTAAATTCTTCACCAATCTGAGAATGTTGATAACAATTGAATGGTTTATAGTCTTTTAGCAGAGACTTTTATTTTCAAATATATATAACAAATAAGCGTCTCCATGAAAATACTGATTCAAGAGAATTTGGCATGTAATTCCCTGACTGTTCAAGAATAAATCTTTTATTTGAATTCAAGTATTTAATATTTTAATGTATATACACACTTCAAATTTGCATGTCATGTTTGGATCTTTATAAATGTGACATATAAAATATTGCATGGTATGAAAAGTTTTATGGCACCTGAAATTATTAAAGGTAATTCATTATCTCCTTTATTGGGCCTATATTTATCAAACCATTTCTGTTTACTTCAATGGCATGTGCTAGAACTATTTTCAGAACAGCAGCTCCTTTATAATGATAATATACCTGCTTCACTATGGGCCTGGTTTTCTTGAATTCACATGCATAACATTATTTCTCCAGCAGTGAGTTTTCATTTCATCAGACCACTTTCCTTGAAAATTTCCTTGAAAGTAAATTCTAATTTATGTGAATTATTGAAGTTGTGCATCTCTTGGCTTTATAGTGCTCAGCATTTTTAGTGAATACATGGACTTAAACACAGAACTTAAATAAATTGTTAGAATACCTTTTTTTTATCTCAGTTTACATATAAATGAAGATAATGTACTTTTCTTAAAGGAAATATCTGCCACTTGTGTTTGATTACATTAGAATAAGAGTTAACCACTAGGAAAGTACTCTGTCCGTCTGGAAGTAAATATGGAATAAAAAATGGAAAGAAATGAAAAGATGAGTGTGGTCTGTTTACCCAGTGGGGCTGGGACTGCCTGTGCTGAGAGCAGGGGAGGTCACTGATGCTGGAGTGGAGCTCATAGATGTGTGGCCAAGAGGGTTAGGAGGGCAGGCTGCTGAGGGTGTGGGGCTAACTGCTGCAAGCAGAAAATGAAAGAATAAATAAATTAAATACATAAATGAGAATAAGATTTTGTGTCAGATAACATGAATTGTGTAAATGCAAATCCTTTACCTGTCACGTTGATATTTGATGTGGTAGCCTGAACTAGCCCCTGACTGGACATCTAGAGAGAAAGGGCAAAAAAAGAGAAGCATAAAATAAATACATGGAGCTTGTTATTAAATTAAAAAGTAATTTGTAAACTAATTGCTACATCTCTTTGAGTCAGAGCATTAAAAGGCAGGTGTCACTGAAATAAGTGTTAATGAAAATGAATAGCTTGAGATTTTGCAAATAATTTGGTTAATTGGCAAACGATGAGTATCATGAATGAGTATTAAAAGGTGGCAGAACTCTCAGAGGTAACCCAGCCAATAGGGTTGCAGAAACCAGTGCACTCTTGTGCTGAACCCGAGACTGAATAAATGGAGAGCTTTTGCATTATTCAAGGCATTCAACAAAAAACATGTGCCAAAACAAATATGCGGATCAAAAAATAGATCAGTCGAAGCCCGGTTTAACAATGATCACCGAAGCCAACAGGACACTGGTAAAAACTGGGCCACTGTTGGCCAAAGGATATGGGAAGATGGCTATAGAGACGGCAGAGAAAGCCGAAGTTTAGGAGAGTGGAGGTTAGGTTGGGTACTTTAAATGTTGTTACTATGGCTGAGAAAGGGAGAGAGTTAGCTAATATGCTGGCGTGGCGAGGAAATAAAGGTGTGTTCAGGAAACAGAGTAGAAAGAAGGTAAGGCACGAACATGGTGTAGATGTTAAGAGAATTGGAGGTGTAATCCTGAAGGAAGACTAAAGTAAAAGTATTTGTGTCTCGGTCCCGTTGGCGGTGAAGAGAGGTGCTGATAGGTCCTGAACAGAATTGGGATGAGATTGTGTAAGGAGAAATATAATCGGTGCTGATGCTCTCAAGTAGGTTGTGAAATGGAGGAGAAGGAAAGATCCTGGAGTGATTTAGATGGAGAGTGTACCTAGGAATAAAAGATTAAAAGACCTCAAGAGCCATATTGGTGAAGGGAACATAGGTGATGAGAGGGTGATGGGTAGAGTGGTGGTAGATTTTTGCAAAAAGGATGGAGACTACAGTGGTGAACACATATTTAAAGATAGAGGAGCACAGGGTGATGTATATGAGTGGAGAAAGAAGAAGAGGAGGAAGAGAATGAGGATTGAAAAGAGAATTATATAGTAGACACTGACGGAGGAACACTGTAATGAGAGATTCAGAGGTTAAAGCAGGAGCTCTGTGGAGGTGAAGTGGTGCTGGATGATTCGGCAAGTACTGCAGAAGTGATAAGGGGGACAGCTAGGAAGGTATTTGATGTGTCATCTGGAAAGAGAAAGACAAAGAGACGTGGTGGTGGAATGATGATGTCAGGAAAGCCTACGGAGAAAGAGGTTGGTGAAACAGAATTGGGATCGGCAGAGAGATGAGAAAAGTAGGTAGGAGTATAAGGAGATGAGGCATCAGGTGAATTTGGGTGTGGCTAATGCCAATGAAAAAGTATTTAAGGAGCTGTATGTTAAGATGGAGGGAGAAGAGCATTTGTACCGGGTGGCCAGGCAGATGTGCAGAACTACAGTAACTATAGGGGAATACAGTTTATTAGTCACACCATGAAATTATGGGAAAGAGTAGAACTATGGATGTGATATTTGCTTTGCGGATGTTGTTGGAGAAGTTGGTGAAGTGAGCAGAAGCATGTACAGGCTGGGTCATAGTGGATGTGGGATTGCATCAAGGATCTGTAGCATCCAGTTAATGACCTGTATTTCTGGTCCAGAAAAAGGCTCCAGTCCCAAACAGAACAACATTGCAGCTTTTTTATTTAGACTTGACTTAAAACGCAGCTTAACACTGTGCTTTGCAGTGGTGCTAATTGTTCTTCCTATTTCCTATAATGTTAAGGATCTTAACATTACAAGGAGTCCTTTCCTGTTTGTATTGGCCATGGACAGGCTGACAGACGAGGTCAGTTTATTGGACTTTGGAGAGATCTGCGATGTTATACTGTTTTGGTGTAGAGAGTTGAAGATGTTCGAGATTTAAATGTTGACACGTTGGTCCCAATTTGGACATTTTCACTTAGGGGTGTAAACCACTTTTATAGCCAGCGGTTTAGACACGAATGGCTGTATTGAGTTATTTTGGAGGGGACAGCAAATTTACACTGTTATACAAGCTGTACATTCACTATATTACATTGCAGTAAATTGTCCTTTCTTCAGTGTTGTCACATGGAAATATTTACAAAAATATGAGGTGTGTACTCACTTTTGTGAGATACTGTACATTTAGAATAGAATACTCTTGTCACATATAGTGTTGGGGAGTAACTGGTTACATTTAATTACAGAATAAAAGTAACAGAAATTCATTACAACTTACAAATTACAAATCCCCAAGAACACTGAACTTCTGATATGTAAACATTTTTGACTAGAAATGTTATTTTACTATTTGTTATTACAAAGAGTAATCAAATGTAATCAGTTACTTTACTTTTATAAAGTAATTAAAAAGTTACAATACTCATTACATTTTGAATGAGGTCATTTGTAATCTGTAACCTATTACATTTCCAAAGTAACCTTCCCAACACTGGTGACATATATATTAGAGCACAGTGAAATATCGCTTTGAAAAGCTGTTTAAATAGTTGGTAAACCCTGGCAGTGAAAAAATGTGAATTGTTCTTAGATTAAATGAATAGTTAAATGTTTGCATTAATTGATTCTGATTTTTGCATGTTGTTATTATAATAATTATTATTATTAGTCGTAGTAATAGTAGTAGTTGTTAAGTAGTATTAGTAACTATTATAGAGCATAAACAAGCAATAATAAGATTGTTTCATTGTATTTAAATAGCTAGTTGTCTACAATGATTTTATACACGATAACATGCTGGCATTTGTTAGAATTTATATCCAAAGCCAGCTTCACGTAAACAGAAGTACTTTGGATTTACTTCATGTACAAAAGCATGGCAGATCACTCTGCGTTTAAACATCCAAATTTTTACAAGGATTTCCAGATGATTCCCTCAGTGTGATATTTATGAATCCTATAATTATTTAAATTTGCAGCTCATTACAGAGTTCCAAAGAAAAGTTTACACTGAGACTTACCATGGGTGAAGTATAGCAACGGGGTTTCTGTGTTGCAGCTGGGGGCTGACTGGGTAGGGGAGGGGTGGTGCTTGAAGGGTTGATCCGTTTTTCTTTCTGTCTGCGGTTACAGAACCACACACGGATAACCTCCTTTTCCATGTTGAGCTGCTCGGCCATCAGAAGGATCTCCTCTGACGTAGGCTTCTGATTCTGGAAAAAACAGTATTAATTTCATTTGAACGAGTTCATAAAGTGCTTAAACAACGTGATCCCTTTTTTAGTCATTTCTCGTAGGGAACATTTTAAATGTTCACTTTTTTCTTGCTTTAAGTTACTAACATGCCTCACTATGCCTCACAACATCTTCAAAAAGTATTCTCATGAGTTTTGCTTCTAAAGATTGTATATTGTGTTAAACTCTGAATTGAGTTTAAGTCTGTGCAATGTCTTGAGGTATATATACTGAAGTGTGCAGTTTCTGTATTACTTCTTAATGCAATGTGACTAAAATCATATGTGTGAGTTTATGTGTGTCTCACCGTGATGAAGTTACGCTCCAAAGCAACACGGACATTTGTCTCAATGCTTGTGCGTTTCTTCCTGCGTCGTCCAGGCAACCCCTCATAGCCCAGCATTGGAGAAGACAGTGAACTGGGACTGGGCAGCATGCTGTCTATTGCCATAGTTTCTACACACACACATACATACACACACAAAATAAACCCCACATATATAAATGTTTCCTGTAAGCATTCTCTATTTATTTATAGTACATTTGTTAAACATATGCTTAACCTTTCAAACACACACACCTGCATCACTCAACCATTTCTCCAGCAGGGGTTTGAGCTTGCACATGTTTTTGAAGCTAAGGTTGAGTGCCTCGAAGCGTGAAATGGTGGTCTGGCTGAAATCATTGCCATATAGCTTTCCCATTGCCATTCCCACATCACCCTATGAACACAAACACATTAGTGTTAATGTTATAAATGCTACATCAAGCTACAAACAAACATTAAAATGACATTATTTTTGGAACTGAAAGCGCTTAACTTCTGTTAGGAGTGTGAGTTTTCAAACCCAGCAGTCACTAAATGTGTTTCAGGTTCTCCTTCTACAGATCTGTTTTTGGCGAATGTTTTACACTGGATGCCATTCCTAACACAATCCTCGCCTTTTATCCGGGCTTGGGACCGGCACTAGGAGCGCACTGGTTTGTGTAGCCCTAATGCCAGTGGCGGACTGAGCAATTGGGAGTTAATGGCCTTGCTCAAGGGCCAACTAGTGGCAGCTCGGTGGTGTTGGAACTCAAACCTGTGACATTTCAGTACAGAGCCCAATGCCTTAACTGAGCTACCCCCCCCCCCCCGTCCTTCTACACATCTGTAACTCATACAAAATGTTGTCTCATTCTGAATTATTTAGGGATTTTGTAGAATCAGAGTATGACCAATTTATGATAATCGTGATCAATGTCTCACCTGGGTAAAGCCAAGTTTAATCCTCCTCTGTTTGAAGGTACGAGCAAACTGCTCCAACTCCTCCAGATCACTTGGCTCCTCACCGTGTGAGGGCACTGTGCCAGGTAAGCTCATGGGTGTGGCTATTCTTGGGGTCATGCTGCTGTCCCTTGCCTTCTCTCTTTGTAATGAACATGGCCTGGCATCTTGGTGACGCTACAGCAAAAACAGTCACAACTAAAGTTCCAAAAATCAAAATTAAACATTCCACACTAACAATGTTAAGCAGTTCTAACTAATTGTGTTTTTTATAAATCCTTGCCAAGAACCTCAGAAATCGAGTAGTCTAGTTAGTGTAATGGACAAAAGCATAAAATAATATTAGTATGAAATGTAAGCCAGGGGATGCCATGTACCTGAGTCTGCATGCTCAGTCTGGGTGGCGTGGTCAGAAGTGATCCAGGACTTTGCTGAGGTAGCGAAATCAAATTTTGTGTTGAAAGGAGACCTGCTTGAATGGATGAAGTAATGAAATAAATAATTAGTATACACTAAAATAAAAAAAATATTGTTCAGTGAATGAAATGAAATTAAATTGTTGAATGAGTGTGCGTTGCAAAATGATTTGTCGCCCTTGAAAATTTCCCCGTTTTTTTCATATTTTTATTTGTAAAACATCTTTAACATCACGTATAATTTTTACAATTATGCAATACTTTGCTTTGGTCTATTACATAGAATCTCAATAAAATACATTTAAGTTGGTGGTCCTAAAGTGACAAAATGTGGAAATATTTAAGGGGTATGAATACTTTTGCAATGCACTGTATATGTGGGGCAAGCCTCACCCTGCTGGCTCTGCTGGGCTTGTGCCTGGGGCAAAAGGAACTGGGCAGGAGACTGTAGAGGGTGACTTGGCATCAGCACTAATTGCTGCAACTGCAACAGCTGCTGAATATCCTAAAATGATTTTTTTTATTAAACATTCTCCAAAAAATTATCCAGTGTGTGTATCAGCATGCTTCTCAATTCAAGCAGCTAAAAATATTATAGTATTTTCAAAGTCTGTAATAAAGACAGATATCGTTTAATCATATTTATATTATTATATAATTGTGTATATATATATATATATCTATACATGCATCATATATAGCTTGTATCTTTATTGCTAATTTTCCAAAACAACGATTGCACAAGTTTTTTATTGATATCCAGTCCATCTATACCTGGGCAGAGAGCTGAATGGGCTGTGAGAGGGCAAGTGGAGGTGGAGCATGGACAGGCTCTGTTTTTGCTTGAGACTGGACTTGTGCTAGAGCCTGATTGGCTTGTTGCTGACTAGCTGCAGCAGCTGCATGAGCTGCATTGGTGTGCTGCACTGCAGCGGCCAGGAGCTGGGCCTGAGCCTGCTGAAGCAATAACTGCTGCTGGGCAGGTAGCAGAGCTGCCAACTGTAAGGAAGAAATAACAAAGGAGGAAAGAGTATAAGAAACAATTCCATCACTTGCACGAGAGAGACTTAACTTTCCTACGCTTTAGTAAGATTAAACACTGGAATATCATTAAGCTTAAAAATATGAAGAAAGAAATAAGAGCTTGGCTTGGCATATTGTAGAGATGTCTAATCTGTTGAAAGGATCAGAGTGGGAGCAGGTTCAGGTTTTCATTCCAGCCTAAAAGACGATAGCCTATTTCAATTTCAATAAAACAGGAGGTTCTTCTATTATTAGAATGAAAACTTTCACCAACTATGTGAGGAGAGGAGAGGAGAGGAGAAAAACCCCTGGTACAGTAGTAAACACATTCTCTTACTATTTTTGGATGCAGTTTTCACTGTGAATCTTCTATTAAATTTTATGGCCACATGTCAGTACATTACAGATGGCATCACAACTGGTTCTAACCTTTTCCAAATTCACAAACCATTGTCAATGTCAGAAATGTTACATGGTAATGAAGTAAATAAACTAAATTAACTACATTTAAATGAATTAAAAATACATTTCTATAATAATAATAATAATAATAATAATAACAGGCTTTTTCAATCTCAAAACTCAAATCTGATAAATTATTTGATTGCATGTGCAAATGTTTTGACATGTTTTATTTGTTTATTAATTGAAAATGGTGAACAGCACCACTTGGAAGTGAATTGAACAAAATGCCTTCCAATAATTTGGACTGTTTGCAGAAACATCTTTAAAAAAAATTTCCAATTGTGTGTGTGTGTGTTAGGGAGGATGTTAAATAAATATAATAAATAAAATATCATAAAATATAAATAAATTTTTATTATCGCAGGATAAAATAAGATCTATGGTACATGTCAAATATCCATCAACTGGCATTGGAGGAATACATACTTTAAATTGGCTGTTTTCGGGCTGGAAGTTTGATGCAATTTCGCGACAATCGCCTACAAGGGGTTAATCAGCCAACAACATTGACTTGCTGAAGAGCTGTTGGACACACATATATGTGCGATGTGCGACTCTCCAGTTGCATATGTGCATCATGTATTCTGAACAGAGCACATTTATTTTATGTAGCGTTTATAGTTACGATTCTTTTGATAAATAATTAATATCTATACTATTTAACATTTATTTACCCCTGCAAGCTGACTGCCAGCCAACATGAGCTGTGCATGTGGTACTGGAGGCTGAGCTTGAGGATGTGGAGGTGGTTGGGAGCTGAGTTCTGGTACATCTCCTGCTTTAACCTGTAATGCAAACACAAACAACAAACAGCATTCCATTCCATTAACATTATTACTAATGCACCTTTACACCTTTGCTGCAGTGGTTCATTTTCAACCTTTGTGTTTTCAAGCTACACACAGGGGAAACCAATGGATATTTCCATGTACATCTTTTAAATAATTCTTTATTTGTATAATAATCATTTTCACCATGCCAATTTCACAAATCAGTATTACCAAAATTTTGCTTCTCGGTTGTAAATTATACATTTATAAATATAAATACATTTGATTATCAATGTGATAGACAGCCAATTGTGTGTAAATGTTGTTTAATCTGTAACCTGCGTACATATAGACCAGAACTCAATTCAAGAAGAGACTTGGGGTTTCTAAATTCATCCTGAGTTGCCTATTTAGAGTTGGAAGCAAGTTTACTATAGTTTTTTTTTTACTCAAATACAGAATTACCTTCATCATACTAACCTTACAAACCAAATAAAACCTATTTATAATTTAAGTTTATAAATAAAAGCTACAGTGTTTTAATAAGCAAGCTGAAACCGAAACTCACTTTGGTGTGGCTTGGGTTTGGAGAAAGGCAGTACGGACTTGCTCTCATCAGCTGGGTCTGTGTAAACCATGGAAAAAAGATAATACATTTTATGTTTTCGTAAAAAAGCAAAACTCTGAAACAAACATTTTGGATCGACCTAGTGAGAATATATTAAATTAAATTATTTTTTATTACAATAGCACAGTGTGCATCCTCTTCTGCTTAACAGAGATAAAGTAGCTTAACAGTGATAAAGAAGTTAGAGCCTGTAAAATTGTTTCTTACAATTTTAACTTTAGGTGGCAAAGAAAAATCTATCTGAGATGGTATGAGGAAGAAGATCAGACTCTAAAGGGAACCCATTTGTTAGATTCTTTAATCACTGATTTGGACACAAGGATGATTTTTGCTCATTTCTATTTATTACTGTGAATATATTTTATATAAAAAATATGACATCACAATAAAGTAATGAAGCATATGAGCAAATGTAATAATAATAATAATAATAATAATAATAATAATAATACATAAAATAATAATAATAATTAAACAAGACATACCTGATCACTAGCCTTGGGACTGTTCTTCTTCGAGTCTGTAGCACACACACACACACACACACACACACACACACACACACACACACACACACACACACACACACACACACACACAACACACCACACACACACACACGACATACAGTCAGCTTTGTGCCTCAGGCTTCAGCCCACACATGAACAAAGAGTAACCAGTTACCCAGAGGCACAACATTAGTGGGATACCACAGCACGTTTAACCCAGGTTGACTCTTGTCTATGTAAGTGTGTGTGTGTGTGTGTGTGTGTGTGTGTGTGTGTGTGTGTGTGTGTGTTGTGTGTGTGTGTGGTGTGTGTGTGTGTGTGTTGTTGTATGGGTAGCTTATTTATGGCATACAACAGTGGTTTGGGCAAAAACAAACTTGAAAAATATTAAAACTTATAAACACATTTTTAACATAATAAAATAATAAAATGTTAATGATTTACACTTAAAAGACAGACAAACACACTTGAAGCCGATTGGCTGTTGTTACCTGTGCCCTCCGAAGGAAAGTCAGCTTCAGTTTTCTCATCATCAGCTGCATTATTCATCCTGATATCTATTTTAAACGCATATAAAAAGACAAGTTGAAGTGTTTCACTTTGGTACAATTTACTGATGCTTCTTTCTACTTTTTACTGTCTATACTTTTGCATTTTAAACACTTATTATGCAGATAAATAATGTAATATATAATATAATAATGGAAATATATTTGAAAGTTGTGTTTGGCTGCAGGCCAAAACATATTTGAATAGCTGATCCATGACATAAAAGCAGAATTTATAAAATAGAAAAGATACAAATTAGAATTGGAAAATTGTATGAATGAGAATTTACAGACAAAGAAGCAAAAAGGCAATATTGACTTATCTACTGTTTCAAATACATTGTCTTTTCTGCCTATTTTGCACTTGCTTTTTTATAGTTATTTTTTCTGTAGAAGCTTACTAAGTCACATGATCAAATAAAACACAAATAACAAGTAAATTTAAGCCAATTTTAAAAGCAACATATGTAATGTACATTTGAATAATCCTCTGTGAAATGTTTGCTGTGAAGAGTGTGGTTATATGCTGTATCCATATTCATGTTCTGATGTACATGTACATCATGTACATTCATGTAAATCTGATTGAAAAATTATTAATTAGTTATATCAATTATTTGTGCATGTAAATGAAGTACTCATTAAAAATGCAAATTAACTGATATATATATATATATATATATATATTATTTTTTTTTTTAATATTATTATATTTTATATTTTAAAGTAAAGAATATTATATATTTTAAATATACATATGAACCAAAATGAGTGCCGTACTGTACATTGTAAGAACAAATGCACGCACACACACACACACGCTCACACTCCTTCAGAGAGAAAGTCCTGACATTTCATTATTACTGCTGTTAATTCAGTTCGTTTTGATGTTTTCTTATTAGCAGAGTCCCTTTCAGACAGCAAGACTAATTAACCCCTAAACCTCAAGAGAGATCATTAGAGATGTGTGTGTATATATATATATATATATATATATATATATATATATATATATATAGAGATAGAAGAGAGAGAGAGAGAGAGAGAGAGAGAGGAGAGAGAGAGAGAGAGAGAGAGAGAGAGAGAGAGAGAGAGAGATAGAGAGAGAGAGAGAGAGCAGACATTTTGCCAGAGCCACCATTTTATAAATAAACCTCAGCTCTCTGTCTGTTCACAAAACTCAACAAGGTAAAATTAAATAAATCTTTGTTTGTTTTATTAAAGAACCAATCAGACCTCTTTTTTTCCCTAAAGAATCTGATTTACATTTTCCAAATTTCCTTATAATATTCATATTGTTGCTTGGTTTTCTGAACCCATGCCATTAATCAAAGTATTGCTCTAATAGTTAGAATCAACCGATGTAGAATATGTGTCGAGAAATGTACAGATTAGATAGACAAACAGACAGAGATGCAGACAGACAGACAGACAGACAGAGACTTTTCCTTCTTCCCGCTTTAAAATGTCCACAAAAAAGCAAAATCATGAAGCAGCCACATGGGGGCAGCCTCACCATACAAAAATGATCTGAAATCACCAGGTCGCGTGATTGGTCACATGAGGAGACTTTTATTAATTGTTTTACTTGGTATACTTATTATTTAGACTTGTATTAATTGTATTACTAGGCATTCTTATTACACATCAACTGAACCTTAGTTTAAAACCATTTGAAGAAAAGAAGAAATTAAAAATTGACAGAGCGAGTGAGAGAGAGAGAGAGAGAGAGAGAGAGAGAGAGAGAGAGAGAGAGAGAGAGAGAGAGAGAGAGAGATTTTATTTTAATGTGATCTTTGGTTAACACTTGCACATGTATTTTTTTCTACAGTGGGCCTTTAAATGGCACTTTAAATTGTTTTAAAAAAATTTCTTTACTGTGTGTGTGTGCGTGTGTGTGTCCACAAGCATGTGTGCACGCTTGAGTGTGTATTTAAAGCTAGATACCAAAATCTTACTAACATTTAATGACATTCCAGAGTTTACACACAGACACGCATGCACACACACACACACACACTCCTAAAGTTTGAAGGCTCGGTTGAGGCAGACAGGTCAGGGCGTTATATCTTGTTGGCTGTTGACCTGATTTAAAGACAATGGAGCGTAACAATGGATGAGTACAGGTTTAAAATTACACTCCTAAGTTTCTCTCTTTCTTCCTTCCTTCCTTTCTCTTCCTACTGCCTTGTGTACAGGTGAATTTGTGACTCAAACTCAACATTAACCGATTCTGTTCACATATCGCCGGACACTAATTTTGATAAATCATGGTATATTCTGTCCCATTGAATCTGATGCTTTCCCGACTTTTACTGGATTCTTATGATGTCATAATCCTTTTTTTGTTTTCGTTTCATAAAAAACTACTTTAAACCTTAAACTACAAAACTACTTTTTTTCTTTTTTTCCATTTTTGTTCTCTTGGGTATTTCCTGTTGTTTTTTTGGTGCCTCTGCTTCTCTCTCTCTCTCTCTCTCTCTCTCTCTCTCTCAACCTTCCAAAAATTTCCTCTGTCTTTCTTTCTATCTCTCTGGTCAATAGTGGTCATGACATCACCAGACAGTCTCTGCTCTCCAATAGGGCAATTGCAATCCAAGTTGCTAGGCAACAGCAGTGAAAGATCAGTGTGTGTGTGTGTGTGTGTGTGTGTGTGTGTGTGTGTGTGTGTGTGTGAGTGTGTGTCTGTTTGTGTGTGTGTGTTTATTTGTGTTTGCATGTGTGTGTTGGGGAAGACGTTAAGTTGAGTATATATGTGACTGTCCAGTCAATAAATAGAATAGAATCGCCATGCATGACTGAATAAATGAATGAACGAATAATGAACAGATATAATCGTGGGATCCCTTCAGAGGGAATCATTGTAGATGAATGCAGACCTGAATTATCAATTTTATGTATAATCCCATTCCCGCCCAATTGTTCCCAAAATATTTCCCACTTTCCAACAGACCAGGTTTATTTTCCATGAAAAGATACAAAGAATAGTGAGATGAATAACCAGGGTAAAGCATTTGCTTAATAGAAATGAATGAATAAATTGAAAACACAAACACTACTCTTAAATATGGTCTCTCTGTGTCCATGATCTGATAGTTCTCTATGTCCACATTGACTTGAAAACTTTTTTTTGTATCAAACAAGATCCTTGATCTTTAATTCTGAATTTCTCCATTATCTGGTATGTACCTATCCTTGGAGAATCCCTTTTTTTTACATGTCCATTAGAATGAATACCTGATATTTACATTCTATGAACTTGAACATCGTCCTTCATTATGCCTTTGAATGAGTGTGGATGGGCATGTGCCTGTTTTAATGGGCATTTGGTTGTCCATGTGTGTGTGAAGGTGTATACACGAGGTGTGTGTGTGTGTGTGTGGGTGTGTGTGTGTGTCTCGGGAGTGTATATTATATCCGATACAGTAGCTCTTTCTCGCACCACATATTTCTGGGCCGATCGATATTTCTGACTCCCTACAAGACAATAATCGCTGGCCCCCCTCCCTCTCCATACCCCTTCCCCCTCCCCCCCAGGCAACAGCTACCATTATTACATCTCTCTCCCGGGAATGCATGAAACAGCGAGAAGAGCCAACGCGCTCTACCTCAAATCATCTAGTCATACACCTATCCTCCATCCATCCTGTACATGGCCCATAATATGAGTTCCAGAAGAAAGGAAAAGAGGAAAGAAAAGACAGGAGAGGGGGAAAACATGAAAACAAATGCAGAATGGAAAACGGGAGGACCGGAGAAACTAATGGACAGAAAGAGAGAGAGAGGGAGAGAGATATAGAGAGAGAGAACAAGGGATATGTTTACATAATTTTGTAATTATGCAAAATAAACTTCTTGTAAACACTTATTTGAAAGACAACGAACACACTTTCCTGTCTTTTTCTTTCTTTCCTTATATTTTAACCTTTCCTGACACCCATTACCTTCTTCTTTATCTTGATTACTGGTAAAAACATTTCTCCCTCTTTCCATCGCTTTCTGAAACTAATACCTTTTTCCTCCCTTCCCCCGTCCTCTAAAGCCATCACGTATCTCCCTGTCCTGCTCCTCATCCTCTCTATTTCACCTGTCCTTTCCAACCCCCACTCCATTTTGTCCCATTTTTCTTTCCAAATCTACATAAAAATGTCAGTCAATTTATTATATTGATTAATTAAATATTATTAAGAACATACTAATAGACAAGGCACTTTGGTATAGGCCAGAGTTAAGGAGAGAAAGAGAGATGAATAGAAAACGTTATATAAAGTTAAAAGTGAATTGAACATTTGGCATTGGTAAATCTGGTAAGATTGGGGGGTTGGAATGGTTGGAAAGAGAAGGGAATCTGGGTTTAGGAAATTGGTCTAGCTAGCGGAACAGCTTTTCGCCCCTTTCTTGCACCTACCACCCCTCTATCCCTCCATCCCTCCCTCTTCCCCACTCTGTTTTGTATTCTGTGGAGATGACAGGGAGAAAGCTTTATTGCTCCGAGTTGGTATCGATCGGGGCCCCTCATGCAGGGAGCTCAGACCGGCGCTTGTCAACGGCCTTTTTGCAGCGCCAGATGCTACACCCTTCCTTAACACCCTCCCCCTTTCATTTTCCTTTTCCTCTCTTGCTCGCTCTATTTTCCGTCTGTTTAAGAGGGTTTAAAAAACAACAAGGTTCACTGCACTTTATTTATCTATCTACATTTTTTGTCTCAATGGAAAGACTTACTATCCAAACATGAATGAATCAAAATCCTCCCCCCTACATATATACACACACACAACCAGGTCCCTCTTGATCTAAACTCATAGAGTAGAAACAAACAGTAGAAGAAAAGCAGAGAAATTATACTTCTTTTGAAATTATTTGTTTTGGGGACATTTATAAAACATGCCAATGGAGAACCGGTGTATGGCCGAGCTGGATTCATATAAGGGGAGGTGTACAGGTTGACTATTTCCCCGAGGGTCGCAGGATAGAATGAGGCAGGAAGAGAGGATGCGAAGGAGTGAGAGAAGAAGGATGGACGTACATATGGATGGATGAAATGCTGGCCTCCACTAGTGCCCTTGGGCAAGGCTTTTCACCTATGGTTCCCTGGGGTGTGCTATACTACACTTTCTCCTTCTCTTGTGCTTGTTCTCAATGCCCTTGTACTGGTTCTGTTAAGATGCTTCCACTTTGACTTTTACGTAGAACAAAACTCCATTTGGGCACTTACACTTTAGAAAAAAAAAAGGAAAACCCATGTTCATTCTTGTCGCTTTTTACTGCCTCTGACCATTACAAAGCCACAAATGTTCACACAGCAAATTAAATATTTAGGTTTAACATCAATATCTTGCTATAAGGACTTTCTTAGTTATTTCACATCAGAACATCTGAGCAGCGCAGTTAATTCATTTAAAAAAATATATTAAATTAAATATTTGCTATGTAACTATATTTTTTTTATCACTGATTTATTTATTAAAAATAACTGACATTAACTATTATTATTATTATTATTATTATTATCATGTCATTTATTTTTTCGTTCTTCTTCTATGTATTATTATTATTATTATTATTAGAATTCTTCTTCTTTTTCTAATTATTATTATTATTATTTAATCTGAAAATGTGTTAACTTGCAGACATCTATACATTCAAAGACATTGTCTTTGTCACGCAGTATGCCAGTGATCATTGTGAAAAGGGACATATCTAAAAAACACATAAAAAAACATGATTTTTTTTTATTATCTAAGTTATAAAATGTTACACACATGACAACAAATAATCGGGGTGTGTATGTGTGTTTGTGTGTGTGCATATGTGTGCGTATGTGTATTTTGATTACTAGGCTGTGTCATGCTGGGTGCACGGATGAAGATGTGGTCCAGGCTAGTGAGGAGTTCACTGAGTGGCACCACAGAGAGAGAGAGAGAGAGGAGCACAAAGAAGAGAGAGAGATGAGAGAGAGAGAGAGAGAGAGAGAGAGAGAGAGAGAGAGAGAGAAAAGAAAGTGAGACTGAGAGAGAGCCTTTGGAGAGCTCCAGTTCCCCAGTCGACCGCCATTTCACACTGGTGACCAGCACAAATTGGATCAGGCGGCGTTCTCATTGCACCAGCAAAAAAAAATAAGATACATAAAATGGCCGTATCTCCAGCACTGCTACACCAAAATCCGAGCCGGCAGAAGGAGACACACACACACACACACGCACACACACAACATACACACTAAATCAAGCAGAAAAGGTGAAATGTTCTCTATGCTTCATTTCTAAAGTTGCAATGTGTATGTCACATCATAAAGCGCCTGTGCTGTATCAGGAATATTCATTCATTCATTCATTCATCTTCATTCATTCATTCATCTTCTACCACTATATCCGATCTTCCCTCGGGTCACGGGGAGCCTGTGCCTATCTCAGGCGTCTATGGGCATTAAGGCAGGATACACCCTGGATGGAATGCCAACCCATCGCAGGGCACACACACTCACATTCACACACACATTCATACACTAGGGACAATTTTCCAAGGTGCCAATCAACCTACCGTGCATGTTTTTGGACCGAGAGGAAACCGGAGAACCCGGAGAAAAACCCCATGAGGAACGGGGAGAACATGCAAACTCCACACACACATGGCTGAGACAGGAATCGATCTCCCGGACCCTGGAGTTGTGAGGCGAACGTTCTAACCACTAAACCACCGTGCCCCTGATCAGGAATATTATCATTACATAATTATGTATTTTCAAATGTCAACATTGATAGTACATGTCTTTAGAGTGTATTAGCATGATTTATTGTACTCTTAAATAATCCACACCAATTTCACGGAGATTTCAATAAATAAAAAAATGTCAATAATAAAATGTATTTATTATTCATTTGATTATATGTTTTTACCTAAAAATGCAAATGTACATTTGTTGTGCGTGTGTGCAAGAGGTAGAGTTTGATATATGGCAGTGCTATCAGATTGTATCACACCACACTGAGGTTCAGTAATAAAGCCTCAAATGGCATTAATGCTATAATAATGGTACTAATACTTAAGTTGAAACGGTTAAACCTTCAGCAGCATACCTGCCATTTAGAAGGCTTTGAAACAGCTTTGTATTTATACCAAAATACAATATTATCTCACTCAAAATACAGCATCTCACTCAAAATACAGCATCTCACTCTTGGGCCATTCAGCAAGGACCTCAACCCTCTGTACACCAGGTGTGCTGTGCAAATTACTTCTAACATTACTTATCCAACATCATTATCTAATCTCTCTAATGCTCTTGTTTATGAATTTATGAGCCTGGTTTTTGTTTATGAACAAAAATACCCACAACCACACCTTAAAATCTAGTAAGAAGGCCTTCCCAGAAAAGTGGAGCATATTATAAGTATAATTCTGGAATGAGATGATCAACAAGTAAATATGGGCGTGATGTTATAGGGTCACACACCTCTGGTTTTATAATGTGTATAGTAGGGCTGTAATGATTCCTTAAGTAACTTGAGTAATTTGATTCAAATGAATGTGCCTCGATTCATTGTTTAGTGTTGTTACCTGAACATGGAGCACTGGTTCCTGTGGACTATTATTACCATTAATACCCTGTAAACTGGTAGTGCAGAGTAAGAGAGAAGGCTGTAGAATGATAAAGCTGCAAAATGAAAAATGTTCAAACTAAAACATAAAGAAAACATGCAGTTAACGTTTACAAAGTAGTTTGTAATTGATATTTTTAATATTTTGTATTTTTATTCGGTGTTACGGAACAAAAAAAATCCTCACAGGTCATATGCCATTTTGAATTGCGGATCGGATAATTTTTTTTGGATCATCAAAAAAGGAGGAGAAGACAAATAATTTGCTTTCCATTTGTAAGAAGAAAAGTTACAATAAGGAAATGCTCCCATACATAAGCTATGATTAATTTTTTTTTAAATATAGTACATAGTATAATATAGTGCAGTGTATTCAAAAAAGTCCTTCTGCAGTCGCGTGTAGAGCATTTAAGGAGAGGTGGGAGCTTAGTAGTAAAGGAATTGGACTCTAGACCAGAACATTACAGATTCAAATCAACCCAACCACCAGCACTATCAAACTGCCACTAGTAGGCCCTTGAGCAAGGCCCTTAACCCTCAGCTGCTCAGTAAGTCGCTCTGGATAAGGGCGTCTGCGAAATGCTGTCAATGTAGGAAATGGAGTAAGTACATTTAAATTGCTGAAAAATACATTTATTTCGTGAAAAATCAAGAACTTGTTACATTAAAAGACCTATCTTATTTTCTCTCTCTCTTATTTATGATTGCTCTTTAAAAAAAGAAAACGTGATTCTTATCTGATTACTCGATTAATCAGTGGAATAATTCTTATCATAATTACTAAAATAATACACAGCCCTACTGTATAGTGTAATGTACACTGATTAATATTACACAAATTGTCTTAAAACTAGCGGTTTTTACATCCAGAGAATTTTTTTTTACCAAAAGTACCAAAGCTCATCACATGAAGTGCATCAGATCAACACGAGTGTACACATGAGTATTGGTGTATTTGTTTATGCGTAAGTGTGTGTACATTATTGGCACCACGTGCACACTGTGTTTACACATATACAGAAGGGCATGCAGGGCCGATATCTCACGGCAATCAATATAGGGAGCAGAACAGTCTGTGGGGATGGTATGTGTGTGTGCGCATGTTTGTGTGGAAGGGGATCGGTAAAGAAAGCAGGTTATCTCATGTCATTAATGGAGGGAATCCCAGGCGAGTAAGGTTTGTGTGTGTGGGAAAGGGGGGGGGGGGGGGGGGGGTCCTGGATTCATTCAGAAAAACACAGACTGTTTGGCATCAGGAGAAGGCAGACAATTATCTGTATTGATTAACGCCAGCCAGCCAGCATAGTGAAGACAGAAAACTATGACTAGATCAATAGAGAGGGAGATGTGGAAAGAGAGAGAGAAGTAAAAGAGAGGAGAAAGGCTGCTGGAAATACGACAGGCCATGGGAAAAAGCAACAGCTGTGCTGAGACATTAAGAAAGTTGTAGATCACAGGGAAAAGTTAGTTGACCTGAGTTCTACCTGGTGCTCAGGTCACCCATATACACTACATACATACATACACAAACACATACACTTTTAGTCTTTAGCCATCGGTTCCCTTAGCGACAGTTTCCAAGGCATTCATAACCTGGGATTCTGTTATGGAGACCTCAACTTAGCACATGCCTATAGCACACACATATATTACCATAGACAAGGAAATTAGTTAAAAAATTCTAGGATTGACTCAAATTCTAAAAATGTATGAGTTAATGAACTTGTACATAACTTGTGTATAAAATTACAAGGTATAGTTATAATGTATTTCAATCATGCACACTAATTTAGAGCTTCCTGTTAGTTTTGTTTGCCGTGAATATTGTGTTTCTGTCTGCATTTGAATTTTATGATTTTCTATCTTTCTTCCTGTAAATAGTCTTGAATTATCACTTGATTTCCTTCATTCACTACAAACAAAACAGGTTTGCAGGTTTGCTCTCCTTAGTGAAGCACCCACTGAGAAACCTGAAGGAGATGTGATTATTGAAGACTCTTTACTGAGTCACAGTAAATTAGCTTGGCCTTCAGTTTTTCACTTAGGAAGAAAATGATATATGCCTTCGACAATCAGAGGTTACGAAGAGTAACATTATAGAGGTGTGCAAATTAGCCAAGGCAATGTCGGATGCCTTTATTTACCTGGGTGCATCCCAATGATCCCAGGAAGAAAGATAGAAAATGAGGCCTGGCAATGTAGCTTAAAGCATATGTTATAGTCGCTGAACTGGTCGTTGGATGTCTGAGAGGTGCTCCAAAAATAAAGTGGACTATACAGGGAGCAGACAAACAGGCTAAACCGACTATCGATGATTTGCATAGAGTCATCAATCAGGGTTCAACAAGTTGAGACTGTGTCTGTTTCCTGTGCTAAACTAAAAAGAAAAAAGGAATATACAACTTGATTAACATTAAAATTTACACAGTCAAGTCAATAACATTAAACATTACACAGACAGCACCTCAGATCTAAAAGGGTCTTAGAAGTATTATATCTCTCATGCCAAAAGCACTGATTATGAATGATATGATCATGACTGTAATTTAATGTCTGACAGAAACGTGGATTAGACCAAAATTAATTAGGCCTCCTGTTTATAGTAATATAAATTAGCACTGTCAAAATGGCAGAGTATGCGGTGTTGCCACTATTTATAATAACAATAATCAATGTTGTTAAAACATTAAACATACTTTCACATCAACTATCGCAGTAAGCTTTATCAGTAGACTGTCTAGAGTCAACTTTCCATTACACTATAGATGAAGTAGCTCCACATAATACTGAAATGATCACTGAGAAAAAATAGCACCATGTTATAGAGTTGATTCATGAATAATAATGATGACTAAAACAGACCACTCGTAATCCAGGTGTCCCAGATTATGAACCTTTAAAATTTGGAAGACGAAACAACTAAACCCTGTGAACATCTCAAACCATCTAGAGATGTACCAGCCCTATTTGGATCCCACTCAAGCTGAGTTTTGACACTGGGATACTTTGGCTCAGGACATTACTCATAATCACACTCTCAAATGTTCATGGCATTTCTCATCTATGGTGTTTGTATTATTTATAACACATCTTAATATCACTGACTGATGATGTGGTTCCAGTTTTGAGTCAGCATGTGAAAAATGCGGGGGGGGGAGTCGGGTTTCATTTGTTTTGTGGGTTATGGTTGGAGGGGGGTTGGGGGGGGGTTTTTTTGGTTTGGGGTTATGGGTGATGTAGAAATAAACGTGAACTTGTACTTTTGGGTCATGTAGCATCTCTGGATGGTCTTGCTTATACAAATTGCTAGTTTGTATACAAATTACTAGATTGTTGGTCAGGAGAGAGTTGACCCCACTGACTGAGCCTGGTTTCTCACCAGTTTTTGTTTTTTGTCACCAGTGGAGATTTGGTTCCTTACCACTGTCGCCAATGGCTTGCTTAGTTGGGGACGTGTAATTCCAAACAAATTAACAAAACTCTTTCTGTACACCTGCTTCGACACAATCTATATTGTTAAAAGCACTTTATAAAGAAAGGCAACTTGACTTACTGTCTCAATGTGTACAGCAGTCAAACACCTTGGTGTGATTATTTACTCTTGTCTTTCCTTTGCATGTGAATAATATTGCCTAATTTCAGTTAAAAAATATAGATAAAATTTTAAATATGGTGTCATTACAGAAAAACTAGTTCATGCATTTATTATGCCTTGGCTAAACTACTATAATGGTCTATTAAATGTATAAATAAGCTTTAGTTAGTCCAGAACACTGCAGCAAAAGACCTTACCAGAGAAAATCTAGAAAACATCACCCCTGTTTTAATCAGTATATTCTGGCTTCCCATTAATTGCAGCACCTCATGGTATCAAGCAACAGCATTTGAGTGAACTTATTATTCTCTAATATTATGATCCTTCACGCTGACTTAGATCAAAACGGTACAGGATATTTGTTGGTACCTCAAATAATGAAGACTACATGAAAGCAGAGCTTTCTCCTATAAAGCCCCACAGTTATGGAACAATCTTCTAATAAGTGTTCGAGGCTGAAAATCAAGCCTTAGCCAAGCCTTTAAACAGTAGTCTTTTCTTAGTTAAAGTAGCAGATATGGAGGGATAATGGATATAGATTATTTGGTGAACTGGGATAATTGTACTTCACATGTACTGCACTCCACACATTAACTCAGGTTTGTTGATGGTGGTGTGGTGGGCCAGCTCTTGTCCCAGAGATCCGTCATGTCTGTGTTACCTTCTGGCTCTCCCTTTTAGTTATACTGCCATAGCTAGTATTGTCTCCACCTCCACAGTGTCTTTAACTTTTACACAAAAAATACGGATAATAATCCATATCTTTCTGTTTCCTTTGTTTCTTTCTCTCTCTGTCGATTTATTTATACCTCTAAGGTACCAGTGATCAGTGTTCCTGTACCTCTCGTCAGACCTGCCCAAATTGTCACAGCATGCAGCAGGATGGTGTTGTCTTCAATTGGAGACCAGTCTTCTCAGATGTTCCTCATATACAGCCTAAGGATCCAAGAAATTACAGAGCCACTCAGGAGCTTCAGGGATGGACTGAGACTCAGTCTGTGCCACTGACCCAGGGCTACATTTTACATTACATTTCATTTAGCTGTTATAAACAGACATCACCCAAATGTGGTTGTGCTTTGTCGTAAGTCTGGCTCCTCTAAAGGTTTCTTCCTTATTCCATCTCAGGGAAATGTTCCTTGCTACAGTCACCACCAGCTTTCTCATAATGGACAAATACACTTATAAAGAGCAATCTTTTTCATTTTTACTGCACTATTTGTGTAAAGCTTCTTAGAGATAATGCTCATTGTTAAATGCACTATACAAAGAATTTGTCATATCTTATATTAATTAAATAAACAAAAGGAATTAGAAACTTAAGCAAGCAAAGCAAAAATCAACATAGATTAAGGTAATTTTACCATGGAGAACACAAACTATATATTAACAAATGATATCTAATGCCTAATGCCTCCATTTTCCATATACTGTATACTCTCTAAAGGACCATTATCTGTTCTTCATCTACAGCCTGGGTATCTGAGAAATTACGGAGCTTTGAGGATGGATTGTGACTCACTCTGCCCCACTGACCAAAGGCTATAGTTTACAGTTCAACTGATGACCTCAACTTCATTTAGGTGTAAAAATCAGACATTCTGTGTCACCCAGAAGAGGATGGGTTCTTTCTTAAGTATGTTTCCTCTCAAGGTTTCTTCCTTAATCGATCTCATATAGTTTTTCCTTTGCCAAATTAACCACCAACATGCTCATAAGAGACAGACTTACATTTAAACAGAGCAATCTTTTTCAGTACTTTGCTGCTTTGAAACAATGTCCATTGTTAAAAGCGATATACAAATATAAATATTAATATTAAAAAATTAATTATCTGTTGTTCTATGACACAGTTTTACCTGCAATTACCAGTAATGTTAAACAATTTTCTAGAAAGGGTTGCTTCTCATTTTCCTATGTATTAATAATATTTATTTATTATTAAATATATTTATTACATATACATTTATTATATAATAAATATTTAGTTTAGTTTATACATAATTCAAACTATGTTAAATTTCCAGGTCTTTTAGATCTGTTCTAAAAATTTCATCTATGTGAGCTTCACCCTGTACTTAATCTGTACTGTTAATCTGTAAATCATCAATCCTATGCCCTAGCCTGATGTAAGGGGGTCATGCACAAAACTGTCAGCATAACTTTTTCAATGTCACATGACTGTTTTGCCATACCTTGTATCATGAACCTGGAGCTGTCTTTCCTGGTTGTTTCTATCACTAACCAAAGTCTGCGCTTAGAAAGCTTGTATTGACTTCTATTACATGATTAGGCGCAGACACGTAACTGTCATTCCGTAATACATGCACAAATTGCAAAAGACATCAACCATGATTGCCAGACCTGGTAGACTTTTAAAGTTTCGTTGGTTTGCACAAATCTACTTCACTAAAGATTGACAAATGAGGTCCCGTGCTCCATTGCTACAGTCTGATCCTTCGATTTCTCTCACATAAGGGAGTGTACTTTCTCTTAATCTAGTCAGTGAGAAAAACATCATGAAAAAAGACACTGCATGTTTGGGATGTATTGTATATATATTATATATATATATATATATATATTATATTATTATATATATATATATAATATAATATATATAAAATAATACAATGTAATAAAAACACGTCAACCCTTCACGTATACCTACACTCTAAAATCCACTGTGTAATTCGGGCCCAGAGACACACACACACACACACACACACATCCACACACACACACAAACACACACACACACACACACACACACACACACTTAAAATACAATGCCCATGTTGACATGTTTCTATTGTCAAGTGTGATGTGCATAGCATAGACTTATAGGCTATTATTATAGCTATGAGTCTGTGTCAGTATTGACCACCTAGGCACACAGATTTGAATGTACACTTGATCTCATATCTAGAGAACCATCTAGAGATGTACCAGCCCTATTTGGATCCCACTCAAGCTGAGTTTTGACACTGGGATACTTTGGCTCAGGACATTACTCACAATCACACTCTCCAATATTCATGGTAGTTCTCACTCTATGGTGTTTGTATTATTTATAATCACACTCTTAAAATCACTGAGTGATGATGGGTTCCAGTTTTGAGTCAGCATTGTGAAAAACGCTGTAGAAATAAACTTGAACTTGTACTTTTGGGTCATGTAGCAGATTTGAATGTACACTTGATCTCATATTCCAGAGTTCGAGAGATTAAGATACTGATACTAAATCCAGAGTATGGTTCTTGCAATGTGCTTCGTAGTTTTTAAAATTTTTTATTTTATTCAATTGCAATGCTCTAGAATAAGACCTGAATAAGCTGAATAAGCTACTGAAACTCGTGCTCCTGTGCCAATGTCCTGAAAACAGAAATGATATATAACCCTTTGTGCCGAATTGCCGTTCCCTCTTTTTCATCATCGGTCTTTGTGTTAGTGCTTTTTTTTTTTTTTTAAACCAGAATAAAACAGTAACCGAATTGAATTAATAAATGGCACTTTGCACCTTTCTCTACCTCTCAACACACTGAGCTTATACTACTGTGGATGTTATTGAATTTTATCACCAACTCACTGGTTTTTAAGTAATTTTTTTTTTCAAATAAAGAGGTATATACAATTGTCAAAATATTTGAATAACCTAGGCTCTGTTAGTCTTTTAGGTTTAATAAGGCTTGGGTTTGTAAAAAATGTGACAAGCTTTGTGTTCATGTAAATTTGTGTGATTTTGTTTATATATATATATATATATATGTATATATATACCCACAATCTATTACAATTAGGCCCTTATTAATCAATAAGCCATTTGTATGAGTCAGTGTTTAATCTAAATGAAAGTGACTACCCCATAAAAACCCATTAGATTCAGGTATCATTTTGATCACATTGGTAAATGAGTGTGAGGGGTCGGTGTTCTATATGCAGCAATCAAAGCTGTCTACACTTATACAATGAAAATGAAATACATTTCTCTCGGTTCTGGTGGATCCAGAACTTTTAGTTTCAACATTCCATGATTAGCATTTTGTGAATTATACCTGTCTTTCTGAATGTCGGACTGACTTTGTGTACTAAACAATATGTTGATTTCTAAGCAACGGGGAATGAAAAAAATATAGCCTTGACCATTTCCACTTAAAAAAAATATAAGCACAGTTAAAAATTTTTATGCTCAGAATAAAGGGGAGACAAATGCAACATTTGAAATAGAAAGTAAACTCGTATAAATGGCTCATTTATAGCTTGAATGGTGTTTGCATGAAGGTTTTGCACAAACACACACACACACACACACACACACACAC